>VXBJ01007653.1:89989-107846 GCA_013400055.1 Nycticryphes semicollaris | reverse complement strand
GGCTTTTAATACTTCCTACTTAGTTCCTTTAAATAAAAACAAATGTTAGAAGTGATGCATCAGTGGCATGCATTAATCATGACTAAAAGCTGTGGCCATGGCTAGATGAATAAAATAAGTTAAGGGCTTCTCTGATGCTAGTTTTTCTTCCTCCTACAGACTGTGTGATTGACTTTTTTTCCCCTTCCATAAAGAGGTCACTTGGGGTTCAATTATGGTAAAGGCTTCACTATTTCCTAGAGCATGTACCTCAACCCATTGTATCTTTGGCTTAGCTTCTACTGAAAAGAGGTGTTTTTCTCTCAGTTGTCACAGATGAGTTGTAATAAAAGATCCTTGAATTAGTGACAAAAATAAGGCAGGAGGAGGCCCATGATAAAGTTATAAGTGATGGTATTTCAGTACACTGTTAACTACAGCATACTTATGAGTTCTTTCTACATTCCTGAGCTAGCATGTAGTGTTACATTATTTCAGTGAGGTGAAGAAAAGCCTTTTCGTACCGATTAAAGAGCACAGAAGTGTATCCTTGCTTTCCCTCCTATATGGAAATTTGACTAACATTGTCTTGCATTATCCCTCCCAACACTTCTGCTCAATCATCGGCACATGCAGGAACAAACAAGATTTGGGTAAGTTTAGCACTGTAGCAAGAATGTTGCTTATATTTGATACAGGAATCATTTAGGTTTGCCAGAACCAGGAATGTAGTTTGAGAACCAGGAACAGAGTTTGAAAAATATTGTAAAGTTTTGATGTGTAGCTTTGTTTCTCAACAACCAAATTTGATCATACCAAAAACATTGCCAGAATATTCTGTCTGACTGGCTGCATAGATCCTCCCTGTAGTACTGTCCACACACTTGTTACCCTTGACAATATATTTAGGCCTGACTGGAAAGTATAAACAAGGACAGTTCAATGTGTTGACTGAAGTAATACCACTTTGCTGTAACTTTAAAATCCATTGGACTACCAGGGAGTCCATAATTACTACTTGACTGGAGGGGAAAAGCCAATCCTAATTTTGCTGGGTTTATCTGTTAATTTGCTGCTTGCATATGTGCCTTGACAGAACTGGAGACTAAAGTCTCCCATTAAGGTACAAAATGCTGTTAAATAGGCACTGGAGTTAATTGGGTATTAGTCTAGATGGGCTAGCCAAAACTAGGAAATGAGATACAGTTACACCCATTCTTCAGACCTACTCTAATAAAGGCTTTGCCACTATAAATGCTGAGTAGTCCAAATTCTCCCTAACAGGTTTGCCATATGGACTCTTGCTTACTATTAACTTGAATCAAACTGTCAACAAAGCAACTTTTCCTTACAGAGAAGAGTTGATGGAATTATAGTTCTCCATCAAGTTTGACAGATTTGAATTACTGACCTAGAAAGTAAAACATTCATATTCTTTTACTTATTCCCAAAGCCATCCCATTTTCTTTTCCCTACAATTTTAATTAAATGTGATGGGAAAAGGATTTCAAGATTTGGTTCACAGCACTCCACTATGTACATTTTTGCCTTCTTAAGCATGGCATTTTTTTAGCTTTACATTGTAGCAAAAATTGCCTGTATTTGTAATGGCAGACAGAAAGTGAAGGAAATATGAACATGTGCTGCAACAAAAGATATCCTAACAGAAAGAAGGAAACCTAGAAGATCAATATATAGCAGCAGACAAAAGAAATTAAGTATCAGTCCAGCAAATTCAGAATGCAAGTACAATCTGAACCTTCCAAGGTAATGTCTACTGAAGTCAGCTGATGCCTATGTTTTCTTATTAAATTCCTCATGAATGACATCCATCTAGACCAGCTTTCTAGTGGTCAGTGAGTTAATTAAGTCTTCAAAACTTTATTTAACTTTGTAATATTAAATATTGCTCTCTTCCCTCATATTTCTGCACGCTAATAAAAAATCAGCTAAGCTTTTGGAAAATGTGTAGAACTTTGTCAAGATCCTTCCTTGGAAATGTTTTGCAGCTTATATCTTAATATTTTAAAGTAAATATCAAAGTAACATTTTAAAAAATGATTGCATATTCGAGAATGCTTACATTGGACAATTTCTTGAAAAATGGGTGCTAAATGTCTTGAAAATGCAAGGTGAGGAAAATGGTGAGAGTATTATTAAAAAAAAAAAAAAAACAACAAAATAGCAGTGCTCTTAGATAATGCACAACCATATTAATTAACTAGAACTAAACAAATGGTCAACTTTTTCTTGAAATTAAAACTGTAGTAGTTGTTTAAAAACTAAGAAAAACCCTGGATTTAATAATCATATGGCAAATCTGACAATTGTAATAATTTTTCTAGTACACCAAAGGTGTTATGAATCACCTTACAAAAGATCTGGCTTTTAAGAACTTGTCTCCAAGCACATCCAGACTTGATCATCACTGTTTTGTTTCATGTGGGTAATAACACTACTGGTTTGTAAGAAAACATTTTCATTTTATGCAGCTTCCCTTTTTCACCTTCAACTGTGTTAAAAATCCTTTTGCTGATTATGACCACATAAATACAGGATGTACACACTTTATGAATAAATACATAAAAATGAAAAGCCATTCCCATTGTACTGTATATGTTATATAAAAGAAAAACCCATTGTATTGTGTAACTATCTATATATATATTCTAGATACAGATCCAGATGTATCACCTTCCAACACTTTAAATATTCTCCCAGTCATGCTTAGACTCCTTCTACCACAGCATTTTCTGTTATTCCTGAATGCGTGGATTTGGTGGAAGGTTCTGTGTTTGTGGGAATTCTCAACATTTTTTTTTGCCATTGAAACTTGGCAAATAAGAAATTTCTGTGTTAAAAAATGGCAGTTCATACTGGTTTGTTACCTTATTTTGTCATATTTGAATATTTAAAAATAAAATCAAATCAATTTTAAAAAGAAGCCTTGAAATTCCTTATTTTTAAAAATCCAAGCCAAAATACACAGAGCCTTCTGAAGAAGTTTAAACTGAACAATACAACCAACCTTAAGCCACAAGTATGATGTCCTAAAAGGTGCCTAAACTCTCTTCTGTAATCATGGAAAAGAGAGAAGCATCTTGTCTGAAACAGGAATGATGATTTACCTCAGGATGCATTGAGTTGGGCTTCAGTGATTATAGACAGAGTCATGATACATGCCTGGACCGTTGCTGAACTTGTAGACAATTAAAAATTAAAGTCTCAAACCTCCAAATGTGTTCAGTACAACCTCACTCACGTTATCAGTAAACCAATTTGATTTTATGTCCCCAAATTAATTTTATTTCTCCAAACAGTCCCAAATAGTTAATTGAATAGGCAATGGATGATATCTCATTCTTAGTTTTTATGTTATGATGTTTGTGTACGTTATTTCCTCATTCCTTTGAAAAGATGCCTATGCTAGATGGTACACTCCTTCAAGAAGGGAGCACAGCAAAAGCATTCACACCAGCTTTGGAAAAGGCATCAGGGAACAGTCTCAACGCACCTGTCACTCCATATCTTTGTATATCAGTGGTACTACTGACTCCCATCACTGATGCAGGCCACTGAGATGACAGAAAGAGAAAGTCTGCAGAGGCCAAAAGGGACTGCATAGAGTTTGCTCCAACTCAAAGCCATTGACCTGATAAAAAAACCTCAAAAAAAACAACAAAACACTTGGAAGTAAGAATATGCCTGCAAAGCTGCAGTGGGAGAATATTTGATGCGTTTTTATAATTTCTGTAGCTGTCTTTGTTCTGAAATTTGTTCTGAAAATGTTTTTCATTTACTTTATTTTAACCTTTAAGTTTTTGGAGAACTGTCTATACAGAAAAGGCCTGGGTAAACTCAGAGTTTGACTGACTTGGGTTCCCATAACAATGTACCTCCAAACAATACTTTCATTACAATTCTTCCAAGAACTAAAGCTCTATCTACAGTGATGATCCTCTGTTAGAAGTACTTATGTTTTCATGAATGTGAACAAACCAAAAAAACTCTGCATTATAGTCTAGGGCCAGAATTTTATTTACTTTGGTTTTTTAATCATCATTTTGGGAACAGGAAAAAGACTTAGATAAAAAGATAATCCTTATTCACTACAATGGAAGGATACTTAGATGGTTTCTTGATTTGATCCTAGTCTTAGCAAAAGTGACTTCAAGGGAAAAATTAAGAAAGTCACATTTATGACTGATTATATTATATTTTACAATGATTGCTAGATTGAATTATGGGAAAGATATAAGAGGAAAACAGGAAGGAGTAAAGATTAAAAATGCTGGAGCATAAGTAGGGTCGATAAATGAGTAATTTGCCCAGTAGATGAGTTCAGAATGTCTCTACCAGCAATATCCTGCAATGACTTCAGAGGAGCGAGGCTGCTGTAAGCAAGGCTAGAGAACAGATGTTGTCATAGTTAATGTAGGCAATAATAAAAGCTTGCACAAATGTTTTGACTGTGTGCACAGTTGGACTGACAAGGTTTGAGAGAAACCCAGTGAAAGCATACCCATAGAGACAGCATGAGTTTAAGCTTTGACATCAGTGAAGTAATTTGGAGAATAGTGGTGCTGCTGCCTAAGATGGAAAATGAATTAGTGAAACATTTTGGAAAAAAAGATCAAGAGATTAATTTTGGCCATAATAGATTTTAAATAACAATGGGACTCAGATATTTGTGAAATGCAGGCCAAGATCCTTAACTGGATGAAAGGAGAAAGATCTTCAGTACAAAAACTGATTTTCAAGTAATTTAAATATCTTCCTAATATTGTTTGAAAGCCATATACCAAAAGAGGTGAACTGCACTTATTCTATAATCTGGAGGCCAAAATAACAGAGAAGAGGCCATGAACACCATAAAAAAAATAAAAAATCAAGGTGCTCTTACAATAAGGAAACCGATGCTATCAATAAAAGTAAATACATCACTTCTGGAATGTTTATTTTCACCCAGTTTGAATTATACTTAAGAGGCTTATTAAATAACTTCCCCCTTTTTTGCAAGAATGTCCAACTATAGCTTGCAATACATTTACTTTTAACATTATGTTTTAAGTTCGTACAAGATTACAGGTCTAAAAGGTCTGCATTTCTTCTGTAAAATAAATTGTTCTCTGTTTTTTGAGTTTTTTTATCCTTCTCCCTCCCACTTCCACAATTTACTAGGAGGCAGTTTATCTGTTGAAATATATTGAAAGTTTATATCTGAAATAAATATTCATAATGCAAGATTTTAATAAACTGCGACAGCCATTTTTATGCTGCCACTAAAAAAAACAAGTGAATTTAATTAAAAAAGAAGATGAAAGAGTGTGAATTGACATGAGCTTGTTTCACACAGAGTGCCATAATAGATTCAAGTGCCACCAGAGATCAAGAAAAAGGGAGGGATGAGAACAGAAAGGAATTTTGCTGGAGGGGATCTCACTTGCTGGAATTGTAGCTCATAGAGAGAAAAACAAAAATAATAATAAGAAAATGTTCAGGGGCCTCTGTTGTAGATAAACCAAATACATAAGCTTGGGATTTTTATTTTTTTTTTTAAAAAGAACACTGGCCTCCATAAATTTGCAACTATCTCCAGTTTCTTGTATTCTATGTTTCCTTTTAAATCCACATAAAACCGCAGAATCCTCCCACGGTTCATGGCTTTTCTATCTTTCTCTTTTCCTTCTCTCTCACATACAGAAAAGAGCCGAGCATCTGGTTTTGCAGTTTGGAATTGTGCCCTTGGCTCCCAATAAATTAACATATGATCAAACCCATTTGCACCTGTGGAAACTGGTAGTCTCTAGCCAACATTATTTATTTTTTTTCAGTTTCTTCTGCTAGATTTTGATAAACTTTGAAAAGTCAAGTCCAAAACTAAAGCAAAAAAAAGCAATCTAAATATTGACTGATAATATGTTTATTGAACATATTTCAATCAGTTATTTTTTGTATCTGTTTGCTTTTTTTGCAAACTGAATAATTTCATAAGGGAACATTGCATGTTGATAATACATTCCTGTTTTAACAACCAAAACATGTGAACACTGAGGGTATTAACCTTCTCAAACACTGAAAAGTTAACTTTTGCAAGAAATAGATAAGACAGACAAAACCTTTTACCTTGTAAACTTGACTTCTTCACATATTTTCATATGACCACTGATAAACACCAAACCTTTGTCATACACTTCACATATCTATAAAAATATGACTCTATGACCAAAATAAAGTTTCCTTTAATGCTAAAACAAAGCTTCAAAAGGACTTTTGTTTGAAATTAAAGACCAATAGGTAAGTCAGATATCCCAAGGCAAAGTTAAGGAGCATTAGCATTAACAAAAGAAAAGGGTTACCGCTATCATAATTGTACATCAGGAAGATTATGGCTGTTACAAACTGCCCTCAGGTTTGTTCTTTTGGGTGTTTCTTGAAACAATTGTCTTATATAAAACACCTCTTGCTTTAATTTTTCAACCAAAATGAATGTTTATCTTTGTATTCAGAAGAAAGCAAACTTATTTGGAAGTTAAAGAATTAAGTTTGATGACACTTAGGAGGAGGGATGAAAATTTCAAGCTGATGCATGTAACTGAGATCCATAATATAAGTTTTAATAGAAATTAAACCTCATAACATGCATGAAATAACACAGATTAAATTAGAACTAAATTGTAAGCAAGAATATGTCTAATTTTCCAGTTTCTGTTGGACAGACTTAATTTCATCAAAGTAAACAGAATGAGAGCAAGAATTAGAGGTAAATAAAAAAAAAAAAAACCCAATATTTTTTAAAGATAGGATGGTTGCAAGTGGTAACAATCTGGTTTTAGATCAGCCCATGTAGTTGGAGAAAACAGAAAATTATGTCATGCCCAAGGCCTTTAGGATTTTTTCCCTTATTTTATTAACTCTGTAATTTATTAATAATAAAAGATATTGTTTTTTCCATTACATTTTTAGACTCATTACAGCTATAATAATACAAATGGTCTGCAGGATTCACATGTGTTCTTTTCCAGGAACGTTAATGCAAATAGAATTTTATTCAACCCAAAAGCTGTGATGTGTCAACTCCTTAAGGAAATACCTGAGTTTGCATATGAATATTGATATGATATCTGAGCTTCAAATATTCTTTCCTTATAAAGCTGCAGACATTCAATCAGAGAGCAGTTGAATCCATGTGAAATGGTGGGGGTCTTTCACAGACTGAATAATGAACTTCAGATAGCTGAAGACGTCTTCAAAGTGAACACATCAAACAACTTCTAGTCTACCATATGCTTGTATCTAGTCTTCAGTTAACAATTGCAAAATAATATTCTGAAGCTGCTTACATATAATTTGCAAGAATAAAATGGCTAAATAGTTTGCCAACTTCAGCTATGAAGAAAGATCCAATGGACAAAAGGCTAGTTCTTTCGTAGTAAATATTTCACTGATACAGTCAGTGAATAGTTCAGAGATATTTTCGTGATTCTGGTAAGATAAAATCAATGCAGCAATTTCTTTTAAGACTTCTAGCACTTTTAAAAAGTGTCCTGGTTTCAGCTGGGACAGAGTTAATATTTTTGAATTTAGAATTAGAATAATGTTGATAATACATATTCTTTTAGTTGTTGCTAAACAATGCTTATATTAAGTCAAAGACTTTTTCAGTTTCCCATAGAAGCTGAGAGGGAGCATAGGCAGAACAAGCTGGCCAAAAAAATATTCCTTAACAGCGACACCATGCTCAGTACGTAAATGGAGATTGGCTGAGGGTCAGGAATCAACTATCACTGCTCAGGATGGACTGGTCAATTGATCACTGGGTGGTGAACAATTGCATTGTGCATCACTTGTATATTCTTCTGTCATTTTTCTTGTTATTATTTTATTCTCCTTCACCATCCTATTAAACTCTCTTTATCGCAACCCACAAATTTTACTGGTTTTTTTTCTGATTCTCTCCCCCATCCCACTCAGGGAAGCAACAGAGCCTGGGTGGGGAGGGCTGAGCATAGGGCTGCATAGTGTTTGGCTGCTTACTGAGTTCAACCACATAAATTAATAATAAAAATAAAATCATTAAAAAATATAGCCCTAATCACAGTAATAAATCAGTTACTTTTTTTTTTTTTCATCTCAGGATATTAATTTTACATAAACAGAATCTATATTTGCCACATAAAGGAGGTTCATATAGAATAACTTCATAACACAATGCATTGCAGTGCAATGGTTCTGTAATATTGTGTGTCCTTCATGTTTTTATTTGCCTTACAATCACATTCCTGTGTCTTAACCTCTCACACCCTTGGAATTTTTCAGTTCCTTTCCAGTAGCCAACTCCACAGCTGCCCCAGATGGACAAGTGACAACATATGCTGTGGCTGTGTGCAGCCTGTGTGTGCGCTTGCTAGCCAGCAAGTAGGTGAGTGCTGATAGGCTTAACAGCTGGCCACACAAAACTGATAATTACTGATCTCATGAAACTTGCTGGATTTTAATTACCTTTGTGACCTTTAATCCTCTGTAAATTTGGTTCAAACTGGTAAGTACATTGAAAACTTCTTGCAGAAAGACAGACTATATGATTGCAGCACTGCCTTGTTTTTAAAAGAAAGCCTAAGAATTATTTCTGAAGTCATTTCAATCTGATGATAGCCTGTCACAAAATTAAGGATTAAGGTCACAATAGTTTTGAGTCAAAAGGGGGACATTGGTACTAACATTCAGTCTGAGATACAAGTCAAATCTTGGAGGATAACAGATTTTATTTTAGTCTTTGTTACTGAGACTGAATAATTTTCTGTGATCTGATTACCAAGCTATCAAAAAAAAAAAAAAAAACCAACTTCAGCAAAAAGTGAGCCTAAACATAAACAAATCCATGGAAAGATATGTCAAAATGCATATTATTTCAGGATGAGATTAGGACTCACAATCAGTGACCGGTATACTCAAATTTCAGGTTAACTTAGTTCATCAATGGGTCTGCTGAAATCCAACTGCTTGTGAAATAATGTATGACTGGGAAATGTAACAAGCAGGAGGCAAAAGGAGAACCAGAAAGCAGCAGATAGCTGATCTTTACTTCACAGAAATTTTTATAGTGAAGAAAATTTTGCAAAGTTAAGAGGTCTATAGAAAGTACAATTGGTGGCTTTTGGGTTAAGGTATGGAAAAGTAAGTCAGCAATAATAGAAAAGCATATATTAAATCAAAGTAAAATGTTACCTAACTCAACTAGCAGGAAAAGAAAAGCTGGAAAGTGTAAGTAAAATATATGTTGAATATACTGAATAATGTACACATTTGTAAACATCAAAGATCAGGATAAAATTTATAATGAAAAAGTGGGTTATAGCTGTGGAAAAAGTCCCATAAGAATAGTTAATCCATCCATAAGTCTGAAAAGACAGAAAATCATGTTAATGGTCAAAACATTTAAAATGCATAGTATTATTACTGAAAGATAATTTTCAAAGAAGGTGAAGATCAACCCATGGCAGTTTTATTGAAAGTAGCTTGGCTGCACCTTTTATACTAACTACTACACTAAAAACAATTGTCATCTCAAAGCCCTTAGAATGTCAAGATTTCTCTACTACTTCTGCCATGTCTCTCATTTTTGGTCTTTGTGACATGTTCTCTCACATGATTTAATTCTCCTAATTCAGAATTATGTTTCCGCGAAATCAAATGCAAGAGGAACCTTTACCCTTTTTTTCATTAACCCTTATAAGATTTATTGGTAAGACCTTGTCTCTTCATAGTCTACGTTGGTCTTACCCTCTTGTGAGAAAAGCAAGCATGATGGCCTGGAATCTGGGACATAAAAATACAGCAAAGATGAACTTCTCTGATCATTTAATGTGGTTCAGAAGGCGGCATTTTTTTCATACAAATATCAAAGTAAAGTTGGATAGAACGCATTTTTCAGTAGCAGTCAAATGAAGGTATGCTCTGGCTGAGACAAGCACCCATGCATTATTATGACCCAGTACTTCTCTTGCCTCTTCAAAAGAATTAATAAATACATAGACTATTCAAAGAGCTTTATTGAGAGGATTTTAACTACAACAGTGCTCACAGAACCATTTAAATATAGGTCCAAGATGAAAAAAAAAAAGCCTTGTCCCATTATGAACTTAACAAGTTCAAAGATTCTCCCTGCAGAGCCTACATGATGTCAGAGAAAAAAAATGTAATGTATAAAGAAAATGTATATGAATACAATAATTTAGATATAATTCCAAATTAGCTTGGTCAATACACATTTAGGAAGACAGACATTTGAAATACTCCAGGACTCATGGAACACTAGGATCAAAAGTATTACAAGTAGATTGTGAAATGTAGGCATGTTTAACAGATATGCACATATTTCTTCTTCTTATGACTTATCAGAAGGTCGTGAAGTGCCGTTAAGCAAGCTAACTTCAGGTCATTATCAATACATCATGTATCTATGTACTTGCTAAATTAAGGATTCTAAAAACAAAAGATGTAGCTATAGGTGAAAACCAACAAACTGTATTGTTTGTGCAAGGTGATGTGCAAATGTGTTAGAAGCCATTGAAGATAGCAAAGGAATTTTTCTTATAGGCCAGGAGTCTGTATTTCCATCTTGCAAGAAAAAAAGAAGAAAAAGAGAAAAGTGAATATAACAAATAAAAATATAAAATCAAATCAAAGAAACTGACATAGCTATAAACTTAAGAATAAAATCTATTATAACATTCTGAAAGTTATCATTCCTACATTTAAGAAAATCCATACAAATTCAGTGGAAGCAAGTCCTCCTTATTCTCTTAAATCTAGATTTTTTGCTTTGAATGAAATTTTTCTCAAGTAAAAGATAAGTCCAATACTTTATTTTGCAGCATGTTAGCTAAATTCATAATGGACATTCTAAACCTACACCCTGGGTATTTGTATTAATATGAAAGGTGAAAAGACTGTGTACCATCTCTCCACTATGCCAATTAAGACAGGACAACCAAGAAGTAGAGAATATATTTTCCCTGCGTTTCAGCTTTTTAAAGGTTATGCAGAAATAAGGGAGCTTTGTTTTCTTGTATTCCATATCAGAGCTAGATGGGGCAAAATGACTACATTCCCTTTGGCTGTCTTTATGAAGAATCATTTCTTGTCACTTTATATTCATGAGGTAATTCAATTTAATGCATGTTTTTATCAGATGTCTAAGAGGCACAGCGAAGCAGATGACTGTCTGGGTCATTTGTGTAAGAGGCACCTTAAAGTACAGAACAGTTAACTCGAGGATAAAATCAAATATTCATAATTACAAAGCTAGATCTAATTTAAACAGCCTTTTTATTGTTGTTTACCACATAACAAAACAAAACCAAATCTTGAAGAAACTTGAAAACACTCTAGAAGTTCTTCTTACTTTTGCTAAATTCTCTGTCATGAAGAATGAAGAATGTGAATGGACCCCTGCACCTAAGCTCTTCAGGAAGAAAATAATAAGTTAATATTCATCACCAAAAGGGAAAGATCTGATGTAAATTTGCACTAGGTTCGGTTCTGAAATTCTTCTATAATACTGTTGCTTTCAGAAGGAGATACAGACCTCCTCAGGCTTTATCTCCCATGAGGCTCTCTTTTTTAGTCTGTTCCTCTCAGGCCTTTCTATGACTTTCATTCTTTTTATAGTTTGTAGTCAATTATATTAAGTTGGTGGAACAAGCATGTTATAATATTCTAATTGGGATGTGTTTTGCCCTGGCTTTGCTGATGGCGATGATAACAAAAATTTCTATCATCTGCCTCACTTTATTTACATAATATATAAGTAGCACTAGTTATAGTAGAAGGGATATTAATGTTTTAAAGTATGTTAAGGAAATTCAATATAAAGTTCCCCATAAGCATAATAATGATCATTTATGTATTTTATACCATATCTATATACCTCTATTTACTTTTTCTTCTATGTTTTATGGTTTCTAATTAACCCTCGAAATGAATCAATTCAAATGGAATTTCAAACTCATTGAAACTGAGTTATCTCATGAAACTGTAAGAACATAATTACATAATTATTAATCCATTGGGAAACACAAGATCTTTACCTAAAATATAATTCAGAAAACTCTGTGCTATATCCCATTCTTTGGAAAAAATAAACAAAACTGAAAGTTTTAACATAATGTTAAAATAGCTCCAGAAGACGTCCACTCCCTTTTCTGTGTTAGGGTGTCTAAGCAGCACAGCAACTTTTCATTAAGAAATAGAATTTTTCAGTACTGTTGGGCCTGTAACCTTGAAAATTTATTACCTTTATCATAATATCTGTAGAAAGTAGCATTAAAGTGTCTCATTATCAGAAAACTTGAATTTGGAGAAAGCACATCAGAAGAGACAGTGAGGTGCTACATTTTTGAGAGTACATTGAGTACATTTGAGAGTACATTCTGGTTGCTTTTTTGACTCACTAATTGTAACTTTGGTGAGAAATGCGTACCAAATGTATTCAAATTGGGACCATTTAAAACTGAAATATTATGGCAATTTCAGTTTATTAATTTAATGCATATTTTAGTCTCATGAAATACAGATATATCAAAAATGCTAGGAACAAAAGACTGTTCAAATGCCCAAATAACATAACAAGCTATTACGATGCAATATTCATATTTCTTTTCCATCCAGTATTACATGTAGGTGTTAACACTAGTATCCTCTACAAACCAAATGCAAGATGTGAAATTTTAATTGATTTTTGCTCCCTCCCTCTCCATTCTAAGCATCAATAGTACACAAATACAATGTGAATTCCATCATTTACCTGAAAAAGACCATTTCAGTATTACTTGCATTCTATTTGGCAAGCAGATTTTAGCTTGCTCTGTCTATATGTCCAGATTAACTGGAAGCTATACAGTATAGTTAATGACACACTGAAGTCGAGGTAGCAGTGTTAAGCCTGCCTCTCATTTACATTTCTCAGTTTTTGGTTGTTGCTGTGCTAGCTACTTTTCATGAAGGTACCTTTCAACACAGACTGCAGTCAGAACAAGCTTGTGGTGTTTTTTTTTTTGCAAAACACTGCATAGGCAGTACTGTAAGCCATATACTAGAGGTAAAAAACTAAAAAAACCCAGGCCCCATAACTCCTGGTGATCTGGAGGTTTCAAAGCTAAAGAGGAAATAATCAGAAATCCTCTTTCCTTATTTTCAGTATCTCATTAATTTAAACTCATTCATAATTATTTGAAGTTTTTCTTTTAAGTTCAAGGCTTATCAACCAAGCCTTCAAGGCTCAACAACCATGGATATTTCTAAATTTTATGTTTTGCATAAAAACATGAATGAGATAAATATCTTATTTGAACAGGAACACCTTAAGATGATATACCAGACTTAGTTGAGATTGTTAAACAATAATAGAATCACTCCATATAAAAACAAAACAAAACAAAACACTAAAAAGCTTTGAAAGGTTTTTGTTTAGAAGTTAAAATCATTTAACCATTATTTCTAAAATGTATTATTTAACCTAGCTTGAAATAATAGGAAACCCAGTAGCAGAAAACTGAATATGGTTAAGGTTTAAAACTCTTAAAACTCTTAAAAATGGTGTCAATTATTCATTTGTTCAAAGCCCAAGAGGCAGTTTAGCCAGCAACTGAAATCATTCCACCAAAGCCTTTTCTGACTTCTTAAAACAATTTGTCAAGAGGCACAAATCTACTTTGAAGATAAGCTTCCAAGTCTTCAAGATGAAAAGACTTTCAAACATAGGAAGTAGAAGCTTAAACAATGGCTCCCACCAAGCTAGGAGGAAAGTGACTTTTCTTTTCTGCAAATATCTATTCTCTGATAATAAATTATGGTTTAGTACATAATTTATTCATGCCAAAGTTTACCCATATGTCACTGTGCACAGGGAGATTTGAGCAGGTGCAGGTCTGTGCAGTACAATTTCTAGCCTCAGAATCAGTAGGTGTGCTGACAGGAAGTCAGCCAAGTACAGAAATGTCATCAGTTATATTATCTGTGGTTCCAGAACTAGCATGGTTCCTGCCAGCTTCAGAGTTACCCTGTTTGCTCTACTGTATGCTATGGACATGTCCTTAGAAGTCTAGATATGTCATTTGGTAAGGTGTTATACAGAAGTCTCATGACAGCTGCTGTTTTTCTGGAAGATCCTGAGGCAAGAATTCAAAGCCTACATGAAAACCTCAACTTGCATATTAAAGATTATGCTTGTCATAATTTCCTCAAGTCATGGAAAAAAGCTTCAAAATTTCACTGAAAATGTACCCTAAAGGACAAGCCTTTTTTTTTTTTTTTTTGTTTCTTTTTAATTAGTATAATGTTTCATGATTATAAAATATTGTCATGTTTTGGGTTTTCAGGTACTGAAAATAGTCTTAAAAAGAGAGGAAAAAAACAGTCAGGATAGAAGCAACATCGCAGATATGCTTCTTCTACATATGACATAGCCATGGAACAACCCAGAATCTTTCTGGAAATATGCAGCTCCCAAAGGATAATCTATCTTTCTGCACTAAATATAGCTACTGATGTGTGCCATGTGTGGCTTTATTACTCTGTATGTTTAGAAAGCCAATAATAAATTTAAATGCCACTGTTTCCAAAGCACAGGATCTACATTTCTGCAAACTACTTTAGCATCTATTACACTTATTACATCTGGTGCCATAACATCTTATTTTCAACCTCTTTCTTATACATTTCATTAAACCAACCATTTGTTTAGCGTATGGTTATTGCAGAGCTGAGTCATGAAAACAATAAGTGGCAAATAATACATTTAGCAGTACAAATTTATATTGAGAGCTCTATTATTTAAAGACTGAGCACCTCCTCAAAGGTATTGAGTGCTCTTGATGTTGCTAAATTCATTGGAGGTTGAGGACGCTTATCACTTTCTATGATGTTCTTAGCACTCAGCAGTGGAAACATGGCAAACAGTCTTCTGACGCATTATACAGTGTTAAGTCCATACTCTAACAATAGCACGTTCAAGACTTGACTTCATATAAAGTCAGAAAAATATCAGGGTCAAGTACCCTAGCAGATAAGCAACAAGAAGCATGAAATTAAAGAGAAAGTAAAAGTATAATGGAAATGCCCATTCTCAAAGCCTGAGCTCTTCTTTGGTGTTATTTGACACCTACTAAATGCCCATTATTATAAGAAGTTGTCATGGAAGAAAAAGGAACACCAAAAACATGATACTACTGAGTTCAACTTACCGAGCAGACCAAATAAGAGAGAGGCAGTGTCAGGAAAAGCTTACTGTCATGTGCACACACACATTTAAATGAGACCTGTCCCAGCTATCATTCCAGTGACCAGAACAGTTCAGCCAAGGATATACAACATTCACTCAGGGTGGTCTCAGTGTCTGATTCCAGACTGCAGCTCAGCACCAACATGTAACTTTTCCATCTTGGGTGCTCTGCTTCTTGAAGGCATTTGGTGTCCATGTAAGATTTTCCCCAGTCTTTGTTACTGATGGGGTTAAATAGCAAGATCACATATAATCAAACCATTTTCACAGTGCACCTTTCCAGCAGTTTCAGGTATTATTCTGTCACTTAGTACAAGGCTCATCACATTCAGTTCTTGATTTCATTATCCTATAATTCACGTATCATTATGTTCATTTACTCAACTATTGATCAAAGCAAGGTCATGATGTTCCTGTATCAGGTGTAAAGGAAACATTTTTTCTTTTATCATGCTCATTTATAATTAAATTAAGAAATTTTCTGAAGAATCATTGTGCATACTTTTCTCTCTTTTTAGGGAAGAAAATTAATAACCTTACTTGATGGGACAGATGTTCAGGTGACGTAAATCTTGGTAGCATGACTGACTCTAAATACATCTAGTTCAGAGAAGGATTAACTCAGTTCTTCTGAGTTTTTCCCATCCTACCACTTCTCCTGAACTTCATATCAGTTTGGCATACAGCATTCATCAAACATTAATGGTGATTTAATGTGAAATTAAACACTATTAGAACAAGAAAATACCCTATCCCTGTTCATAAATACTTCGTTGTTTCATCTATAATTTTACTTCTCAAGTCCCTTAATGTACTCTACTGTCATAGCACCAGCTGATTTCCTCTGAAATGTAAAAATCTTTACAGTAATCTCTAAAAGCTTTCTTATAATTTCCTCTGTTTGGATAAGCAATTTATACTTATTAATCCCTAGCAGACACTGTCTTATTCTGACAAGCCTCTTCAGATAGTACCTAGACGCTAAAATTACATCTTCCTTATTTCCTTTCTTGGGCCAGATTCTGCTCTTCACTAATAATGTGGGTGTTCCAGACAAATAACGTTGCTTCAAACTCCACTTTCAGGATTTTCCTGTGGAGGAGGACTTGGGGGTACTGGTGGATGAAAAACTGGACATGAGCTGGCAATCACAGCCCAGAAGGCCAACTACATTCTGGGCTACGTCAAAAGAAATGTAGCCAGCAGGTCAAGGGAGGTGATCTGCCCCTCTGCTCTGCTCTGGTGATATCCCATCTAGGGTACTGCATCCAGCTCTGGAGCTCTCAGCACAAGAAAGACATGAACCTGTTGGAACTGGTCCAGAGGAGGGCCACAAAAATGATCAGAGGAGTGGAGTGCCTCTCCTATGAAGACAGGCTGAGGGAGTTGGGGCTGTTCAGTCTGGAGGAGGCTCCAGGGACACCTTATTGCAGCCTTTCAGTATTTAAATGGGGCTTACACGAATGAAAAGGCCAAACATTTTAGCACAACTTTAGCTGTTGTGATAAGACAAGGGGAAACGGTTTTAAACTAAATGAGGGTAGATTTAGACTAGATGTAAGGACAAAGTTGTATATGATACGAGTTGTGAGACACTGGAACAAATTGCGCAGAGAGGTGGTAGGTGCCCCATCCCTGGAAATGTTCAAAGTGAAGTTGAATGGGGCTCTGAGCAACCTGATGTAGTTGAAGATGTCCCTGCTTATTCCTGGGGGGTTGGAGTAAATGACCTTTAAAGGTCCATTCCAAGGCAAACCACTCTATGATTCCATGAATTTCAGAAAAAAAATATCGACACATCTTTGTGGAAGCACTTTTGTATATAGGGTTCCACAATGTAGCTAAGCAGTTCTTAAAGATTTTGTTGTGTTGATTATCCTTTTTAAAAATGCATTTCATGAAAATATTTAGAATTCTATATATTTCTTTATGTGTTTACTCAAAGTAAAAACTTAAGTCCAGTGGTGCAAGACCTATGCCTTGCTCTTTTCATTACCAGAATGATGCTCTATATGGTGACACTTTCTTATGCTCAAAAACGCTGGAGAAAATTACAGCAGTAAACAAGATTTCCACCCAGTATTTTTCCAGAGAAGAGAATCTTAAAATGGAAATTAAAGTTAGTTATTGTGGAGGAGGTACCCAAATGTCATGCGGGTGGGCAGAAAATGAAAAAGCAAGATGGGTAGACTGCACATTTTATGTTTTCCAATGCATATATAATATTTTCCATTGATGAGATGAATTAAAATAAGTCATTGCAGAATTACTTAATATGTGTCTTGGAAACAAGACAGCATACAATAATTAAGAAATTTAATAATAAGTAATAATTAATATTTTAAACTGATGGATTTTCCTTCTTGTCCCACAACCAGTTCTCCCACAGGATTTTGCATCATTTCTAATGTAGCAAGGATTTCTAGTGACAGACAACTATGTTGCCTTTGATGGCATGAGTGAAGGCTGATTGTTCCTAACCCTCTCATCTTTAAAATTTTAAAACTTGACCTGGAACAGCCCTGGCCTTCTGGAGGCTCTTTAAATCATTCTGATTTTCAGTAGGCAAATGCTGTATCTTTTTTTTTTTTTTTT
>VXBJ01007653.1:17550-84679 GCA_013400055.1 Nycticryphes semicollaris | reverse complement strand
CAGGGTCTTCAGCTCAAGTCTGAATAGTATTTCAGGCCCTCTATGTTTTTTTCAGAAGCCCAAAAGAGTCTGTGCCTGCTGTCTCAGATACAGCAGAATTATGTCTTCAAAGATTTTTCCAAATGACAAACTTGTTGCAGAGTTAGTGACACATCCTCAGACAAATACAAAAGAGAACTTACTTCTGCCAGAGAAAAGCAATGTTAAGATGATGATCAGGAGAGGGGCTGTGATACTTCGGCGGAAAAGATAAAAAGGAAGAATGTTTGGCTGAAAGTCAACAGCATTGGCCAAGGAAAGAGAATGTGTTTTTTACATCTTTCCTTCTGTAATTGAGTTTGTGCTTGTAACGTTGTCTAACCACTTCTGACAACCTGCCAAAATAGAGATGGCATGGTCTTGTAATAAATTGCTACAGAAATCATCTTTCATCTACTCAGTTCAATGCCACTGCATCTTTCACTATGCAGAATATACCCCTCTTATTTTTAAGTTTTCCTAAACAGCTGAATAGACTTGATTCTTTTCACAAATAAATAAATAAACAAGCCAAGGAAAAGCCAAGAATAAAACACAGCTTTTTCAAACCACAAATTGGAATGGAATCAAAAGCTACAGGCAAGCCACTGCCTATGACCCTCAATATTGCCTTTGTGTTCTAAGACAGCACAAAACACCTACAAATCCTGTTATTCATGCTACAACGAAAGACTGTTATTCATGTTACAACATGCCATAGGCTACCCAAATAAAAGAAGTCGTGGCTGGAGAAATGTGTTTGGAATTACCATCCAGTAATCAAGTAATTTCAATGTCTATTACAGAAGCAATCTCTGGAAGCGACTCTTTGCTGTAAGCATCTCAAAATTCTCTCAGTTGGGCTGGAATCCAAAGCATGGAAGTCGGGTTGACTTTTCTATTTTGTTGCTCACTGATAAGTGAAAGGAATCCATTTTCAACCCTCATTTTGATACTGTTGCCCATCCAGTACTATCCATCAACAGGAAACTAATGACAAGAAGAAGAAACACCTTCCAGTGATCTGGATTACTCTTCTTAGACTGGATAAATTTTGCACTAAGCAAAAATGCTGCTTTCAGTCCAGAAGTTTTATTTAACAGAGCTTTTTTTAGACTTTCAATTGTGATTCTGGAAGCTGAAATATTTTCTTTACCACTGTCTCATAGTAGAGAACTTTCCTAGTTGCTACTCATCATTCCATGCCTATTTTTTTTTGAAGTTTTTAAATAAGCCTGCTCACTGATACACAGACTCACACATTCAAGATGTTGAAAAAATAGGTTAGAACACAGGGCACATGCTACAATCCCAATTTTTAAGGATGACAATCCAAAAAGATACCTATTACTACCTAGTCTTCTTGAAATTATATATGATTCAAATCAGACATGATAATACAAAAAAAAAAATTAGCTATAACTTCTAAAATAAACAACACAATTAATGAACCCTGTAAGAGATTAAAGTGAGAACACTTATTTACACAACGATGACATATAAAATATATACCTCCTTCTTCCTCCCTCTGTAGTTATCTAATCATCTATGGACACTGACTCAAAAACTATGATGAGAAACTTTTATCAGAGTTTTGATTCATAGTTAGCTGTTATGCCCCTTTTTCCCTGTGAATCATCTCATTCTCCCCCTGTACTCAACTTGGCATTTATTAATTCAAGCAAGGGAAGAACAAATGCTTCTCTCATAGACAAATGAAATATAGTTTCCATGTCTGTTGATTCACTGCGTATATTGCAGCATGAAATGTACCTTTCAATCAAATTTTTTATTTTACACCTATCTGTATTTTGGGCATGTGTTCAATGAAACACAGTGAGTGGGGCTGGAGAAGCTACAGAAGGGCAATTAAAAGAATGAAGGGACAGAGCAATTGCATGACAGAGAGACACTGAAAAGGTTCAGACTCTTCAATCAGAAGGCTGAGAATGAAGCTGACAAAATCATAAGTGCAGAAAAAGAGAGGGCAGAACTACTACCAAATCTCACTTAAACTACTAAGCAATTGGTTTAAAACAGCTAACAGCAAGTTTTTCTTAAAGCAGTGAGTATCTTTGGATTAGCAACTTGCTGCCACAGCATAACCGGGTTTAAAAAATATAAGACAAATTAATGCATAACAGGTCCATTAAAAAGTACTAACCAAAATAAGCAACTACCCTAAGTCACCAGTTGTGGATCCTGGGATCCCACAGCAAAAACACTGCTCTGTTCATGTGGTTTAAACCAAAGTCATTTATTGATTTTCTAATAATAAGTAATTAACCAGCACTCCGTGAACTATATATTCAGGATCAATCACAGCAATACAACAGATAAACCACAACATTAGGTACCTATAAAGTATATTTCCATTCCATACTTCAGACACTAGGACTAGATAGAAGTTTCTACTTCTCTTTAGCAGAAGAGGCAACCAATTACAGAAAATACACAGCCTAATGCTCTAACTTGATTCTTTAAATTTTCTGTATTGAAGAATCTGCACTGTTATAAGCACTTTTTCATTTTGGCACACCAGAAATGTATATTGAAGATAAGATTCCTAAGCATTGAGAAATCAGTAATGTTTGGAGTTCTATTTTAGGTTGGACATTCAGCTTTCTTATGATGGCATATCCTTAAAACTGTTAGTTGATCAATAGTTAAGATACATTTAATCAAAATTATTTCAACAGAACCTTAGAAAATCTAAGCCATAAAAGGCATTAAAAAGGTAAAGCAGTTATATGTAGTAATTGAAACTGTTTATCTTCAGGTTGCAGCAAAAATATATGCAAGTGATACTGCATGTGGCATGAATTGAAAAGTTCCACAACTTCAAAGACAGTGATCCTATCTTCTTATTATTTTTTTTCTTGGTCTATGTGAATATATCAAAAATTTCATTTGGAATTTAAAGCAGTTGTTGCTTTGTTTTATGCATGATATGAAAATGCAGCAAGGAAGAAAATTCTGTCAGCTTTTATATCCCAAAAACAAATAACTAAAATCTCAGATTTTTATAAAACAAAAATACACCAAAATAAGCTATAACCAAGGCTAGAAACCACATAAGGAAATATGTATTAGAAAATTCTGATCATTTGAGACAGCAATTGCATTGTGGTGTGATGAAACTTAGAACTCACAGGAAACAATGTCTCTGATTTCAAGTCCATTAAAATCAATGGCATTGCTCCCAATGAAATAAATCAGTACATGGCAGGGCTATCCTTCTGGGTGTTAAAAAGCACCATAATCCCAAATTCCTGTATAAGGCTTGAAGTCATATTTCATTTTTATGAGTGAAACTGCAAGGAAGAAAATAACTACTTCATAACACTACCAATATGGAAAGAATATAAATTTCAGTTTGTATTTTCACATTTTTAATGAAAGAAATATGTTTCATAACTAGTATGAAAATTCAGGTTTCCACTAAAAAAACACGTTAGCTTGGAGAAAAGATGCGTACATTGAGAACTTGCTCTACAGGCACCTTTTCCCAAGTTTTCCCAGCTCTGCTACAGATTACGGCCTCATAAAAATCTTTCAGTCCTGCAAGTCTTTGTGTTTCAGCCACTTGCAAATAATAAAATGCTGTAA
The DNA here is from genome assembly GCA_013400055.1 of Nycticryphes semicollaris. Lineage (NCBI taxonomy): Eukaryota > Metazoa > Chordata > Aves > Charadriiformes > Rostratulidae > Nycticryphes > Nycticryphes semicollaris. Next base: position 81,052 of record VXBJ01007653.1, on the reverse strand, counting down.
AACTGCTTTTGTCTCTTGATACTTAATTATTTATTTGGTCAACTCATCTTCCCTTCCCTCTATACAATTTTTTGCATTAGATACAAACAAAAAAATTATTTCAAAGGAAAAATGTGACTGCTCATAGCACAGTGCTTACAAAAGAGCACATACATACTGTTTGTTCTGTTTCAAACTGAAGTACTCCCTAAGCCTAGGTCATCACAGCATTTTGAACATTTCACCTGAGCTGGAGTTTCTCAAAAATTTAAAGCTGGGAAATGTCCCTATTGCTTTAAGATAGTTAGAAAATTCTTTTTTTTTATCTTAGCCTGATCTGCTTATTTTATATATTAACTCCAACTTTACTTTATGCAGAATCCCCAAACCTGAAAACTCTTAAAAATGTATACTATTATGCGTAACTGACTATCTTGAATTTAAAGGGAATGTGATTTCCAAATGTTAGGTGGCCACATATATTAATATTCTGGTTTTCTTTGTGATTTTTTAAAATATAAATACTTCAAATAAATTTTTCAAAGGATACCGACAGGAAGATCATAACAGCATGTAACGCAGGTTCCAAAGAAATTTCCTATCATGAATATGCAACTGAAAAACAGACACGGGCAGTTGACATCAGATATATATGTAAAGTATTAATTAAAGATGGTCATATCTTCATGTGCCATTCTTGGAAAGTTAGTTTCAAAGTGAAGTAATCAGAGGGAACTAAATTCAAAGGGAAAATACCCTCTAAAAATTATATCACAACACAGATATTTAACTGCATGGCTGATCCCATACTATCTTCCACAGTACCTTTGCTCTATTTAGCTTCTGTCATTGATGATTTTTTCTGATGTTTTTTCCTCACCTCACTGCTGCAGGTGTATTTACCAGTCTTATTAGTCTAGCTTATTGAAACTGTGCTGTAAGGACAGCATCATAAAATTCCTTAGAGCAACCATCTTATTCCTGTCTGCTCCCTTGTGCTCAGAACAGCCTCAGTCCTTCTCACAACTTCCTCTGGCTTCATATCTCAGTTCTAGCTTACTCAACTCTGTGTCGAGTGGACGTCCAGAACTACAAAGTGAATCTGTATTTTAGTTTTGCCCATTGCTTGTCCTTATCAGTCCACTTTGCCTCAGACTTACATGAACAGTCTAAAGCTCCTAGAATAGCTTCGCTCTTTTAAAATAATTCAGAAATGAATTAATTTTGTCAATATCAGAAATAGCATGAATGATGTTTAAGTTTGATTTTGAGAAGCTGGATTTACTTTAAAATATTTGATCTTTAAATGTAAAGTGTATTTGCATGTGTGGGTTTATTACATATAGATAGAAAGCACATCATTCCTAGACTTTGATGATTACATTGAATATGAACTTTCATTTTGAATTTCAAGTTGCTATAAACAGAGAAGTACTTTATCCTTTTTTTAGTTTATACCTTTGCTTACAGGGGACTGTCTGTTGGATGAGCCTACATAAGTTGCTCCCCTAGAAGCAGGGAGAAGTGATGTCAGTGAGGGTCATGCAAAGCAGCAAGCTTTTCTCCCATTGGCCCAGCTGAAGTTCACATTCTTGAAAGAACTGATAACTACAGAGTACTGGGAGTCAGATATGTAATCCTGAACAATACAGTATAACTACAGATCATGCTTCTATTAGCTCAAAGAGCCAAATCCATGAGGAATCCTGTAAAGTACAGGCTTGGGAAAAGCTACCAGACTACATCAGGCTACTACAGGCTGCTGAAAGTAAATGCTTGGACAATGTGTTACTGAGCTTATACTGACCCACAAAAGAAAAAAAGATACAAATAAGTCAAAATAATCTGCAAAGCAAAATGCAAAAAAAATGAAGTAAAAAAAAATCATGAATTGGAGTATGAGTTGGAGTATCGGGTACCCAATATGGGGCTTGACTGTGGCACAAAGTACAAACATTGGTTTTACCACCCTGAGAACGAGCAGTTTTCTCCATACTATGCCATTAATTTTAGGGAGTTAGAAAATGCCTAGGTAAGATGTAAAATTACTGAACAGAAAGTTGGTTCTGTTTTACTTCAAACTGGGACAGTGATATATTGAAATGTCACACAAAAGCAAGCAGGACACACATTTGGAAAGCACTGTAACAACTGCAGAAAATATATCTACTTTGAAAGACCTGATAATCAGGAGCAGTAGAAGGAAAAGTGACTCATTCTGATGTATTACAAGAGAAAAGAGGGGGGAAAATAATCAAGAGAAATTTTTGTCAGCAAAAGTAGAAACAAAAAAAACCACCTTTTTTGAAGACCAGAAAAATGTTGGATACAAACCTTTGGATGCTGGTGTGCAGGCAATTATTGCCTCTGAAGAATCTGCAAAAACGTGACACTGAGAAAAGCTGATTTAAATTGTGACTTTGTAATATTTAATTCCTATTAAAAACAGTATGATCTTGAAAGTTAATGATGAAATGGAATTAGTTAGTCTTGTTATAGCTGATTGGAAAGAGTCAACACTGAATTTTAAAACAATCTATTTACTTCAGAGGATCCCTCTTTCACAGAAAAGTAAAAAGCAGAAAAGGAGAGCCTATAGCCACAAATGAATTCAAAGATATTAATAAAAGCCATGTAAAAAAAAGCCCCATTATACTTGTAAAAAATCAGATTTAGACAAATGGAAGAACTATACTGGTACTGTTGGTGTGTGGACATTTCTGTCCTCTTCTGTACAAGAAGGACTTGTTCTTCCCAAAGTGGGAGATGGTGATCAGCAAACATTTAACACTCAGGAGATTAATGGCTGGCAAGCTTTGAAAAACTGCACCTCCCTCTGCAGCTACCTGTCCCATAGACTGATTTATTGCAGAGAGAAAGTGAGTGAGGAAAAACATACAGAAGTAGGAGCTGGGTGCTTTGGCACCCTACCGAAGTCAAGCATCTGTCTTGCAAGCATGTGTGAGGACCCTAGAGACCAGACACTTTCCCATCACTGCTCTAGGCCCTAGTGACACTCTTCCCAGAAAAAGCAGAGAAAACATTAGTGACAGGACCAGCCTCTCCAGCCTGAGTTCACAGAGCTGGTTCTCCAGGCATCACCTCTCCACTGAACTCTTGACTTACCATTAAACAAGCATTTCCAAAGGAAAGAAAATACCAACATTAAGCAAGAAAGCAAATGCCATCTTGCACAAAACCAGACTTGTTTCCTCTGAGTGGTATGTGTCACTGCAGTGAAAAGTATTTTGAGGAATAAATTTTCTCTGCTATTTCCCTTAGCCTAGCTGGTGGTCCAGCTGCTAAAAACAGCTGTCAGAGTTCTCAGCACTTCTCAGGTCCCCTACACCACACCTCAGCATAAGGAAACAAACCTCCACTGTCTCCTGGGAAGCTATATACTCGAACCCCAGCTGCCATCCCAGACTATCCAGGTGGGACCTTCATTGCAAGCGGCTGAAGGGCAATTTGCACAGGTGCAGCCCCATCTGATTTCTTGAGAAAATTCATTGACCCTTGCATGTATACCACCCGGGAGCTGAAGTCTAATCAAAATATTTAAGAACTTTTGCATGCAGAAGTAATGTATATGGTGAGGAAGTTATTGCTGTTTTGTAATGGTCTCTTGGTATGTTTAAGTACCCAGCTCCTGAAGAAGCCCCTGTTCCCTGCCCTTCCTGTGCAATAGCATGAAAAAGTGTGGAAAAAAAGATTTATGATTCTTTTTCCTGCTCTGTTTCTGATGCCCGCATCCTTCCTTTCCCTGCAGTTGAATTTGTACTTTTCTTTGAAATTCCTAGATGGAAAGATGTGGCCAGTCTGATAACGACAGTATTCCCCTAGACTAAGAAAGCTGATCCCCCTGAAATATCCTGAAATAAAATTGTAAATCATGAGATCATGAAGTAAATGTAAGAAATTGCTACTTAAGTTCACCTGCTGGCTAGGAAGCCTTTTAAACAAGCATACTTTTCAGTGTTCTGTTGCAAGGATCACATCAGTCCAGGTTCTCTGCTATGTGAGCAGCTGAGCATGTGTGATAAGCCAGCTGTAACATGACACGTGGCATTTTGCTCTTTCCACAGGACAGATTTTATCCATGTTGTGAATCCCTATCTAGAAGAGATTCAGATTTCAGACAAAACATGCAACATACTCTGACATAGGTGACTTTTGGGGGAAAAATCTGTGGTAAATTGGAGGGGACAAATTCGGGGAAAGCTGAGATAACTTAGAGGGGGAAATGAGCTGGTTTTGAGGGAAAAGTTGAGGTAACCTAGAGGGGACAGAGGTGACATTTTAGGGGTGAAAGACTGGGTAACTCAGATGACAAAATGTCACCCTGTCAGCAGGGCTTCAGCCTCTGTGTCTGCTAGTTTGCACGCTCAGTTCCATTTACCCAGGGTGCCTGCCTCTGAGTCCATTTCCAGCACTGTCTGATGGGTGAGGAAAGCTGAGCTAGGAGGAGCAGTTGTGTGGAGAGCTCCCTTCCAGGGGTGGCTGGTGTGCCTCTGTCCATCAGGTGGAGGAGTTGGCACTTGCTCTTTCTGTGTCCTCCTGTAGCAACAGCCAGTGGAGAAGAAAGAGAATGCATCATATGGAACTGTGAGGCATGAGTGAGCCAGAGGAATTACTGATGGGTATTCAATAAAACGCGTTTCAGAATGTGTTCCATATGTAGCAGTTTTCCTACCCCATTTGGCTGTAGCTCCTGCCTATCAAATCACACTGCATGTTATTTTACTCTTGCAACAACCTTGGCAGTCCTTGCGATGGTGATGTAGTTTTGTGATTGCACTAAGGGCTACCACAGGGAAGATCAAGGATCATGGGTTTGATGTCCCTACACTCCTGCAGGCTGTTCTGGTAGTGGTTTGGTGACATTACAGTACGACAGAGGAAGTCTTGTGGTAGGTAAGAGTCTGGTGGTATTGCAGTGCTCTTCTGGAGGGAAGGAGAGAGGGACGGGGGTTTTCCAGGCCAAGTTCGGCAATACTGCACTGTGTTAGGCATGGCTTTGAAAATGAAAGTCAGGATAGAATCACAGAATGTGTTCCTGTAGGTGGCTTTGGCTATGTCTGGCTGAAGGCAGGGGGGGTGTTGGGAGCTGGGCAGGGGCCCACAGCCCCACAGGGCTAAAACAGGCCAGTAGGCAGTGAGGTGAAAGCTCTGTGGGGGGCTTAAATTGGATGACATGTGACATCCATGGGGCTAGGATGAAAAGTTACAGATTTTCTTGTGCAAGCTGCTGTTGCAGGTGTTTTCAAGGAAATATGGAGTGCATTCTTGGGAATGGAGCCAAGATATTTAAAAGCTGATTGACAAGAATATGGAATCGGGAATAATTCATTTTTACCTAAGAATTTGCAATCAGCACCTACTAAACATTAACCAACACCACCTGAATGTAACTAAAAATTTCAGTTTCTGTTTCCCTTTTCAATAAGTAAAAAATAAGTGACCTGAATGCCTATAAAAACACATGAAAACTGAAAAAAAAAGAAAAGAGAAAGAGTAGGTTAATGAAGCCTAAAGACAAAACTTTACAAGTATGAAGGCCTTTTGTGAGCCCAGACCATTATACTTGTGTCATTATACATAACGCATATGCTTTTATATGTAACACATATGCATTTATACATAACACAACCCATTACAGGAGGTTGCTGCAGCTCATTACCTCAAAAGGGAATTAGTGATGCAACTTGCAAAGGTGTACTTGGTGTACTTTGGAAATACAGGACTTTACACATTTACAACACCAATGAGATAGCAGCAACCATGGCAGAGAACGGAGTATTTCTTCAGAAAACAATACGAATATCTAATTCTATACCACACCTTGCTCTATATAGAATGGAAACTGATTTTCTCTAAAATGCTCCTGAGTCTGTGTACAGAGTATTCTTTATTCATGCAGAAATGAAGTAGAAAATAAACAGCAAGAACTTTAGCATAATAATTTGTGCAGAAAGGGAGTCAGCAGGAAAATGGCTTCCATTTACATTTTTAACACTTTTTCCTCCTCCTGCACAACATTTTGGTCCCAAACACATTGTCATGGAGGAAGCAGCCATGGGTGATGTTGTTCTGCCATTTACACTGCAGCCTTCTGCTGCATCAAAACCTCTGTGAATTGGGGTGACTGACAGGAGTGTGTTCGCCCCAAAGCCCATCTGGTAGGTAGCGGGTGCCAATTGATTTGCACTGGTGTACTCTTGCCACTCCTCATTGCCTTATGGAGGCCTCTCCACGCCATTTCTGGCCACCTTCTTGTTACATCAGTGGCTCTTAGGATACTAGTACCACTTATGACACAAATGTATTATTAATGCTTCCTGGTAGCACTTCCATGTTCAGTTCAGAGAGGCTTCAGAACCAATGATGTGGTGGTGCTGAGGCTGGGCCGGCATTGCAGAGTGGCCCCCACTGAAGGTTGTCCCCAGTCCATCTCAGCCAATGCCTGCTGACCTCAGTGGTCTGCTTTGTGTTTTGTTTTGGGGTTTGCTTTCCTTTTTCCCCATTAGTTCCCAGCTGAAGTTTGATTGTGCTCACCCACTAGCTGTTATTTAAAGTTACACTTCCCCCTGGGAACAGAAAGGGATACTGTTTTATACAAAGCAATGACTGAGGTTGGTTTTGTCCAAGCTCAGGGACAGCTATGAGAGTCCCTCATACAAAGCATAGACAGACTTGCAAAATGAAATAGCTTGTGTCCTGAGGTTTTGAGAGATGGCAGTCAAAGTTCCTTTTTAGGAAACAGTAGACTGCAGACAAGCAAAAAACTGTTCAAAAAGTTATAGAAAAAAATGTATTTTTAAAAAATCATTACAAATAACATTCTGGGCTAAAAAAATTTTTTTAAAGGATTGCATGTTTGTGCATGTATGTGCCTATGTACACATACTTACCTGCCCTTATTCAAGTCCTTTTTCTCTTTTTTGATTTTTTTCTTGTCAGTAGTGCTATAAGAGTGTTTGGGTTTTTTTTTTACATTATCTTAATATACCTGTTATTTCCTTTATCATGCAGGAATAATGCAGTTTTTCCAAACTCCAAATGAAATTATAGTCTAGTACAATATGTTAGATAGTGCCAAGTGGGTATATTAGATAATCCATCCCCTTGAGTCTGAATTACACCGGTCACTTTGAAAATGTGACTTGAAAACACAGGAAAGTCTGTACAGTTTTATGTCCTTTCCAAAAATAATTTGTAAACTGTAAAATGAAAAGCTCTACATCATGTGGAATTAATGGTATAGAAGTTTCCAGTGCCTTAAGACCAAACTTCTTTTTGGAAGTATTTTTCAACAATTTTTGGTTCACTTTGCCCCCACTTTCAGTAACTTTATGCTCCAGGGATTCATAAAGGAGACATGTCTGCTTATGGATGGAGAGAAAGAGTTTTTTATGAATATCAAACAAGCATAATTTATGCAGAAAATCTATTAAAGTGTCTGTTTGGCACTTTTACTTGCATTAGTAATATGAGAACTCCATTAAAATGAATTTTCCAAAAATGTGTTGGACCCCAATTCTCTCAACTCATTCCCATAGTTAATCTTAGTTTTCATTGCCCAAGGACCACTAATATATTAGAATTAACAATACCCTCTTTTATTACCTTGCATATAGCTTCTTACATGTTCTCGTGTGAATATATTTACATTTTTTATACACATACGTACGTGCAGATGCATGGGATGGAATCCTGTGCCCTCTGAAATTGACTGTAAAAATCCTACCTACTTTAGCAAGAATCAGAATCTTATTCCGTGATTCCTGTATTTTAGCTTCAGTACTTCTAGCCTCAGAACAGCAGATTATCTTCTTACAAGTTTAGAGGTAGCCTTTGTACCCTTTGAGTCATCTCCTTGCATGCAACTATGCTAACTAGAATTTAGCCATATTAGTCCAAAATATTTTTATTCACTCATCCTTATTTAGTCTGCATTTCCATTTGTTTACTACTATGTTGGATATATTATTTACTATGTGTCTTCGTTTGAGGTAAAACAGAACTAATTTTCTTTTCAGTAATTTTACGTCTCACTTAAGCCTTTCTTACTATATGAAAATAATGACATGTTTTTCAGACAGTGTCTGCTTCCAGTGTTATAAAACCTGATGTTTGTATTTAATAACAAAGAATGCTTATACATATTGCTATAACATACAAGGTCAGCTGACTTTGTTATTTGCCCCATTGGAGGGCTGGAAACTCAAGAGCATAGAGAGGTCACATCTGTGGGAAGGAGTGGACAGGACAGGTGAACTGAACCTGACCAACAGGGTATTCCATCCCATCTACATCACGCTCAGTATAAAAGCTCANGAGGTAAAACAGAACTAATTTTCTTTTCAGTAATTTTACGTCTCACTTAAGCCTTTCTTACTATATGAAAATAATGACATGTTTTTCAGACAGTGTCTGCTTCCAGTGTTATAAAACCTGATGTTTGTATTTAATAACAAAGAATGCTTATACATATTGCTATAACATACAAGGTCAGCTGACTTTGTTATTTGCCCCATTGGAGGGCTGGAAACTCAAGAGCATAGAGAGGTCACATCTGTGGGAAGGAGTGGACAGGACAGGTGAACTGAACCTGACCAACAGGGTATTCCATCCCATCTACATCACGCTCAGTATAAAAGCTCAGGGATCAAAGAGTCAACCTTTTTCTTCAGTAATCGGCATCCAAGGAGAACTTTGTCTGTTCATCTGCCTTTAATACTGATCCGTGTGATCCGGAATCTAGATCCGGAATCTAGTTCCCATTTGTCACTGAGTCTCATTTGGGACTTTTCCGGTGCCAGCTGGTGATATGATCGTCACCCTATGAGCTCGATTCATGTTGTATGAATCACTGTATATATTTAATTATTTTCTTACGAATATTATTATTTTTCTCTTTATTATTTTATTATTTTACTATTAATATTTCCTAAAGTACTTTATTTTTAAAACCATAAGCCTCTCTCTCTCTCCTTCTTTCCCTTAAGAGAGAAGTTAAAGAGAACCTCGGTTGTTAACTTCAGTGTCCAGTCCAGCCCAAACCACAACACTATGTTACATATTCTTCATTGGCTTTATTCCTAGAAATCATACTTAATTTTTTATTTCTTCTCTGTATTTTTCCTGTTCTGGAGAGACGTGCAATAGAAGCTTTTGTGTCTTTTAATCTTACACAAACTGATGCTAACTAGCTTCTAGAATGATTTAGGAAGCTACACTAACTGATTAAGTGCCAGGGCTGCTCCATATTGAAAATAATTAAAAGACTGTCAGTGTATTTTACTACCATATAAAGTAAGATTTATTATCTTATCTTGTCTTATGCGTTAACAACAACTTATCTTGCCAATTATCCTGTTATCCATAATTTCAGATGCATTAGTGAGCTATTTGTGTTCCTATCGTTTAAATCTATTAGCAAAAAATGCTTAAAACAAAAAGAAATCAAAGTACATTAAGGTCACTTCAGATTAGTATTTGAAAACCTTGGAGTAATTTAAGGATGGATTTAGAAAATATCCCATTCATATTTGGTTAGATAGTGAAGAATACACATGGGATATGATTCATAACTCACAGGAAGCAGATGAAACAGATGCTGAACTGAATTATGTCCTCTATTACCTTCCTACTGTTTACAGGTGCAAGCTAGGAACACAGTTTATCTTTGTGACAGTTCTAGTTCTGATACTAATCTGTATCTTCAGCTTCCCAAATCTAGAAGATTTCAGTATCTATAAGGAAATTATAAGATTATTATTCACAAATTAATTACATACTAATTATTATAATGATGTATTAAACAATCAGCTCACTGTTATTGGTCGCTATAGTTATTTGTAGTCAAAGCAGTTACTTTGAAACATATACTTCAGGGCATGTAGAATACCAAAAAGACAAAATATCTTTTCTCTTATTCCCCTGCTTGTTGTGCCAAACGTTTTTCTTGGGTAAGCAAGGTCTTTTTCAGAATAGTCACTGCATTACTCACTGACTTATTTATTTTGAAATGTACAAACAATGAAATAAACAGAAAGCAAAAAGGGATGTTTTCTGCTAAGTAATGAATTATTCAAGCAGTTAATGATGGAAACAATGACTTCATTGAAGCTGCAGCTCTCTACAGCAACACTATGAAAAAAAATGCGCTGAAACACAGCCAGCTTTTAAGTTAAGAATCAGAGCAGGTGCAGGCCTGTTGTCTGAGGGCCATCACTACCAGTTGAATGGACTGTGTCTCAGCTTTGACTGGCATGAGTAGGCAAAACTATTCATTCACACCCCAGAATAGGGAGATGGTGAAATGAGTTAATCCACACATCACAAAGCCTGGGAGCTGGATTTGGCTTTCCTGATACAACCATAGACAAAGGAATACCAAAGCATGCATGTGGAATAATTTCTAAAACACTCACGTGAAAGCCTGTCCACAGAGAAATACATGCAAAAAAGAGAATCCACAAAGCCTTTAAGACACTATTCATAGTGTTTATATGAAGCCAGATCCAGTGTGATGCTGATGTTATTGGACGAACTTATGAATTATTTTTAAGTAGGAGAAACATGTGCCCATGAATACTTCTAATTCTTTTTTGTGAGGTGATATAACTTCACCAATTAAAGTACCCCAGAACAGCCAAATGGACAGCTGACTAGGGCACTTCTGTGACAGATGAGATGTGTTTGCTTCCCATGTTGACAATTATTCTGAAATGAATTCTCCTGTCTTGTGAGTGAGTGCTCTAATACCCAGGCTGTTACCTCAAATAAATGTTGCCCAGTTTTTAAGAAAAAACATTTAGGCACTTAACTACAGCCAAAGCAGTCAACACAGAATCTTTCTCTGACAGACATGTTCCTAAAGCTCTGGGGATCACATCTTAAGAGCAGCAGTATTTAATTGACATCCCATTAGCTAACTTAGTCTACTCATGTTGTGAACCCTGGTCTGAACTGATTAAGTAAGTGTTTACATCACCTAACTGTGCTATTTAACTTAGTCAATGTAAAACAGCTCAATACAGAGAGCTAAGTATTTCACAGAATGATTAGGAGCTGCAAAGTTTTCATTTTTAATTTACCTTGTTTCAGAGTAGCATGTCTCGCACTTTACAATATATAAGAAGCCTAACTTAGCAAATTAATTATGTGATTACTGCCTTAACATCCTCCATATAATACAGAAAAATAATGTATTCATTTTAGAACGTGTTTTGTTTCAGAAGTGTGAAAGGCCCTGAAATGATGAGTATCACAGCCTGCATAACTCTGTATGGATCTATTGTTTGATGCCAAACATTGAGTCCCATCTTTATTTTACGTTTAACTCTCAATTTTCTAATGGTAATCAAATAAAGCCACAGTATTCTCTCCAACCTTGATCTCAGCCGGAAACACAGCTCCTTTTTATCTGCTTGTAGAACCTCGCTATACATTCTTAAGACTTATACCCTGGAGTTCTTCCAGATGTTTGCTTCGGTACATCAACTTCAGTTCATACAGAATTCAATGGCTATGGTACCCTGTAAATGCAACCTGTATAAACACTGAATTGATAGTAAAACTGGAACATTGCTTCTTGCCAACCACCGAACTGATTTAAAGATAGTTGTAGTGTACAGGCTTATAAAATTGCAATGTTTGTGTCCTACACATTGAACTATTGATTGTAATACCTGTTACATTTACTCGCGGTGTCATGGCTAAAGCTCTGAATGTCCTCATAAAATGACTACAGCCATTTACAAGTACTGGCGAAATATCTTCTTGGAGCCTAAAACTTTTTCTTTACCAAAATGCAGAAAAGTTGAAAAACTTTGGCAGTTTCATTCATTATTAGAATTATTAGTTTGTGTTTCTCCCGTGGTTTAAAGCAGCCCTAGAACTGCTAGAGTATTCTCCAGTGAGACAGGGCTGAATAAATTGTCATCCTGTTGTATAGAGATTATACTCTCCCTTGCATTCTGATGGTCCCAGCTTGTGCTGGGAGTCCCTCAGGGCAATAAACACCTAGAGCAGACATGTATACAGGAAGTTCCATGTTTTTCAACATGTGCTGTAGTTCTTTGACCAGCGCACTTTACTAAGACTTACTAAATAAGACTGCACTTACTGATTATCCTGGCATTTCCCTGCTACAAAATTTCTAGCTTTATTCTTTAGCTTAAGATAGGGTGAGGGGCTACTTGTTTGGGTGACCTCTTGTACTGGGTCTGTCTGAGTTGGAGTTAATTTTCTTTGCAGCATCCCGTATGGTTCTATGTTTTGCATTTGTGACTAAAATGGTGTTAATAGCATGTGTTAGCTATTGTTGAACAAAAGGCCTTTCCCTTTTTCTAAATCTTGGTGGTGTTTGGGAGGGGAGACAACAAGGACAGCTGATTAAAGTTCACCATGATGATATCCCACGCTATATAATGTCATGCTCAACAGTAGAAAAAATCAGAGGGGTCATTTTTTGGGGAGAAGGCCGCCATTGCTCAGAAACTGGCTGGGAGGTAGTGAGCAATTGCCTTTGCATAACTTGCTTTGGGTTTGGGGATTTTTCTATCTTTTTTCCTTCTTTTCTTTGTTTATTAAACTATCTTTATGACAACCCATGAGTTTTCTTGCTTTTGCTCTTCCTAGTCTCTCCAATAACCTGCTGGGCTTTGGGTAGAGTGGGCAAGAAACTGTGTGGTGCTTAGTTGTGGGCTAACCCATAGCACCTCTACAAAATTAGCTAGTTATAAAAGACGAGTTGGAGATTCAACTATCATAATTCTCTCTGAGACAGTACCGGAGGACTTTACTAAAAAAAAATCTGCATATGGGAAATGTTTCTAACATTTATCTGTAGTTTCCCTATGGGAAGCAGAAAATGTTCCATTGATTAGGCCATTTAAAACAAGACTGGCTTTAACAAAAAGATATCAGTGCAGTGAAATATTTGGCAGTTTGACGTTATGATTTTATATTTGTGTTTCTGTGACAGTTCTGATTCTGGAGTTCTACTGAATCATTGACAACCATGGCAACATGATGGGAAAGGAGACAGGAGCACCGTGCTATTGGAGCTGTGAAGCAGAGAGACTGTTGCTGCTTGAGTTGATTATAGCTGATAAGAAAAATGTTGTCACAGTAAAAATATGCTGACAACTAGAAACAAAACATCTTTTTAGTCCCTTTGGGCCAATCAGTTACATTGCTCATGACTAAAACACACTGACCATCTTGAAAGGAGCAGGACTGTTAACTTGATTGTTTTGGACAAATTCTAACCAGTTTTGTTATTTTATTTCTCCTTAATAACTGGCCCTGAAATGTCATTTGGATGCCTTATCTCTTTTTTTTGTTCCTGTTTTAAACTGTCTCTGTCTTCATGATGATTGAGGTTTTCACTTTACATTATATTGGATTACGTTTATAATATATTTCAGAATCCTTCAAAATGAGAAATGCTACAGGGTACCTATTGTTTATATCTGTCTTAATAACTGTACTACTAATAAAAAAACCAACCAAACAAAATCAATAATCAGTGTGTTTTATTGGAATAAACAGTGTAAGATTAAAAAAAAAAAGATCAAGGAACTGTTCTTTAACCATACTGTGTGTATTTTTTTTTATATTTTTATTATTTTCACTGATTATAATCTAGTTACTAATTATTCATTCTTGATGGTTTAAGTTTGGGTTTTTTTCACAAGCTGCCTCTGCAGTTTGGTCTTTTCCGAGATTCATGTGTTCCATATGCTTTGTTTTGAACCTGAATGTATTCTGCTCAGCACTGATAGCTACTGTATAGAGTTCAAAAAAAAAACCCAAAAAAACCCTCAATCAACCAAAAAAACAATTCCACTTTCAGAAAATTAATCCGTTCAGCATACGTATATACTGACTCTTCTAAACTTGTCTTTGTCGCTGTAAGTTATCATAGAATCTGCTACTGATAGAATATCAAATCTATTATTGAAAAAGAACATTCCCAACATCCCAGTAGAATATGTAGAGTTTATTGTTCCAGGATTCTTTTTTCCCTCTTTGGTAGACAAGAATGTGTTTCTTTTTAGATCTATCTGTTCTCTGACTTATTATTTTGTGTGTACATACTTTGTCTTCAGTGTTAGCTACTGAATCCGTCATATGTATTCTTTCAGCTGACAGGTGCCTCTTTTTTTTCTTGCACCATATCTAGTATGATAAAGTTACACACAAATGCTGATTTAAACTATGTATATGCATCTACCTACAAATCTGTCTGTATCTCTCAAATCTATAGGAAATTAAGAAGGCTGTAAACTCCTATGAGAAAACAGTAACATTTCAGATAGTCAAATACTGCAGAATAATACCTGTAATAAAACATTAAAATTAGCTAAAATGGTCTCAGGATGATAATCTTCAACACGGAATAGTTAAATCTAATTGAGATATCTATTCTGAGATTATGGCGCAGGTGTTAAATGCAGTATCAGGTAACATAAAGGTATGTCTTAAAAACAGCAAAAAAAAAGTACTCTGTTAAAATTTCATTTGAAATCTGTGCAGAGTTCTGACAACGCTCAGATGTGTCCATGAATGTGACCGTGAGCTCAGGCCCATCCATGGCATGAGTAACAAAATCCTCAGGAATGCTCTGGTATGTAGCTTCTGCACTTTCTGCTAAGGAATTCCCAGCAGAACATTAATTCTACCGGAATGTACAGAATTCTGTGGTACCTGTTATACATGCTTAATTGTATAAATTACATATATAGAGTATACAGAGCTCAATAAATATTAATTTCACGCTAAAAAGTAAGAGTGAGTGAAAAGACTCCAGAACCTCATTAGAGGCTTATATGGCTGAGCAACAGGTTAGAAATAGTTTCATCTCTGTTGCACATTGGATTGCCTGGAGGAATGCTAAAGTCAGTACAGAAAATGGTCAAAGCATGTGAGAAAGACCAATGCATGTTTCAGGATTTTTACAGTGTGAAACTAATGTAAGAAATCGGATCTCAAAACATTACTAAGATTGAAATAATGAGATCCGGGATGGCTTAGGGAAAGAAAAGCAGAAAGCAAAAAATAAACACAATTGTGAGGTGAATGACAGGGTGACTGGTTAGTTGTGTGAGATGATAGAAAAGTGTCAAAGACGTTGATTTTGGAAAAAAGATTCAAGACAAAAGAAGAGACTAGCAGCAGGATTTCCCTGAAGATATATCAGATGCAGGTAGACACAGGATACTGGGCAGACTAGATGGTGAGAGCTAAGGAAATGTAATTGAGACTTGTTGGCACGGGAAACTCTAATAGGGACAAAACCCTTCAGTCAATACCCTGAGAGAAAGTGAATGGGAAGAGGATCCCCAGAAGATGTTATCAAAGGGATAATCATCAGACCAGGACATAAATGACATTGTAGAATTCAAAGAAGAGAAACTCTCCAGAGAAAGTGGATTGAAAAAGATAAAGAAAGATCAAGAGTCTGTGTCTGGAGAACTAACTCTTAAAGTTTAAAACAAAGAGATAATTAGCAACCCTTGTAGGGTTGAATCTGTTTCAGTCTGGAATGAGTAGTACAGAAAATCAAAGACAGTGAAAAAATACATCTCCAAAATATAACATGCCCTGTAAGAAAGAATATATGCGTCTAAAACATTTACTGATTAGGCTGATGAAAAAATCAATAGAGCAGGTGGTCATTTCAGGATGAGAAGTTGAGACTCATCTGACTTTAATGTCTGTATTTAGCAAGAAGAGTTCACTTGAGTACATAGGAAAAAATAGAACTCTTATTACTAGTAAGCTTTCTTCTAAAACAATTGTGCAGCTACTATGAGGATATTGTTTATAGACTCCCCAAACCAGCAGAGTATGAGGAGGTCCTTATAACAACAGGCAACAGTGTGGAAATTAAAAGCAAAAATAATTGGAATAAATCATGTAAATAGAGTGAGCTAGATTTGACACACACACACACCTCACCGCAAACTAAAGTACAGTGAGCTGCAGTACTATGCAAGAGGAAAAGTGGGGAAAAGTCAGCTCCAATGCTCAAAAACATACAATAAGAATGGGGAAGAGGGGGGGGTGTGGGGGAATGGGAGAAAACCAAAAGGTTTTCAAGATTCAAAAAACTGTAAAGTTTAAAAGAGAACAATAAAGTCAAAGAGAATCAGAACATCCCCTACCCCTAGTCAGTTAAGGGAAAAGGAAAAGAAAATGAACTGGTAAGAAAATTGGTCTACAAGGATGAAGTACTTAGGTTTAACTATGGTCTTAAGTATAAACTAGTTTAAAATCTGGATCCTAATGATACATTTGGTTGGTTCACCTAAAAAATATGGATGCCCATGTTAGATATCATTCCTTTATCTCTGAAGTGTTTCTTCTTTTGCACGTGATGTACTGGTATGAGCCATAAACACACAGGAAAACACATCCATTGTCAGAGGTGGTAATACATTTTATCATTACATTCAGATGTAGCATAACCCTAAGTAAGTAAACTTTGTGTTTCATTATCTATGATGCAAATTGTGATCCCTGCTACTAGCCTTTCTCTTCCCTTTGCTGCAATAAACAACTTTTGTCCTGTGTGAGGCTTCATACCCTGTGAAGGCATAGACCAGGTAGATTCTGCCTCTGTGTTTCAGTTCTCAGTCAAATGCAGCCAGGCTCTGAAATAAAACTTTCTACTGGATAATGACCTGATGAAATCTCTGCCACAAGAGGTCTAGGTGTACAGTGAACAGAATTCAAGGACTATTTACTGCTTCATAATAGTGGTGTTATGTAGCCTCTGGTAATTATTTAATGTATTTTACCTTTTATTTTAGCATACTTCGTTTGCCACATATTCCATCTTGCCTGTTTACTTGACAAATAGCTTGGGGCAGGGACTCTCTTTTATTATATGCTTGTACAGATCCTAATAAAATGGGTTCCCAATATCACTCTGAGTTTCTGGGTGCTACTTTGTAGTAACCACTATAAGAAATGCTGATAAGATACTGGCATTATAAATGTGAATATGAATTCGAACTCAGTACCAACTGCAACCATTAACTGCTATTCATTTTGCTGCCAATTCAACCATTCCTTACTTTGAGTAGGAACTTCAAATAGGAACAGATGCAAAATATATGTCATTAATTTTACTAGTTTCTTTTCTTTTTTTTTTTCTGTCTAGAAGGAGCTATAAAAAAATTAATAATACATATATGTATAGATAATGCATTATTATTAAGCTCCCACGGTTCTCTGTTCAATTTTCAAACTCATAACAATAAAAACTTAACTAGGTAGTTCTTAACGCCTCCACCCTCAGTAATATCTGTAAGAAAAAGAAAGGGTCACCCCAAGCCACCTTGATGTCTGTTCTACTAGCCTGTTGCCTGATTATAATCAACTAGGTCCTCGCTTATAAACTGAGCATACATACGGAGTGTATTTCTGTATAGTTCAGCAAAACCATATTTTCATGGTTATGATAAACATCAATATATGCCTACCCTCAGACTTTTTGTTTCTTCCACTCCACTGGGGGGAGTGATAATGGGTTTTGGATGCATTCTTGGGAGCAATGTGTTGTGTGATCAAATTGGTTTGGGTTCCAGTTTTTTGGTGATCAAAGCACTTGGTCCATGTACTTAAAATGATGCCTATGATAGTCTTCAGCTTAACCTGCTAGGGTGACATACGTCGACATATGCTAATTTGAGGTGGTGTTTTTTCCCTTATGAAAAGCATATTTAATGAAATTCATTGCCAAAATTAAAATACTGACTTTTCACTTCAAGCACTGCTTCTATTTTTAAATTGCCCCAATATATAAATGCAAACAATCAAAGAAATCTAAAAATGCAAAAAATAAATTTAGCAAAAGCATTTATTTTAATATAAATAAGGAAAATATGCTATACCTAAAAAGCCCACTATTCACACACTACTGTTGTGATAATTACTATACACCAGCTACTTGTTTATGATTAATTCTGATTTTAGACAGTAATAGCAATTAAACTCATCAATTACACAGATTATGTTAAAAATTTTTTTTAAAAAAAAGAGTACAACTGTAACCGAAGTACTTTGTAATCCCTCTGTAGAGCTATTCAAGCTTGTACCCTGAGTACACAGCAATGTGTTCAGACATCTGCAATTTCAGAAACTCTTTTGGTGGGGCCTGCATGCCTATATGTGTCCCCAAGTGGGTTTCATACCCTGTGGGTATTTATTCCCCTTTCTAGGGGGAATAAGGGAGCCTGCAGCTTGGCAAGGTGTTGAGTGGAGACAGGAGTCTTGCAGACATTGGTCACTGGGAAGGGTGGCCAGTAGGCTGTGGTCCTTGGTGGCTGGGCCTGCAGCAAGGCAGGAGGTCTGGGGCAGAGTGGTAGTGGGGTGCCACCAGGCAGTAGGGGATGGGGGCTTGAGCACTGCTGATAATGATGGCGAAGTGCAGGGGGCAATTATGTGAGAGGTTGCCAGACACCATAAGGAAACTCCCAGGGAGGTGCCACTGTTCCTTTACATGTATTTAACAAACCAACTAGGAATGAGTGCTATTTGTGAGTGGACTCAGAGAAGTGGTTCCCTTAGCTCTACATTTTCACCTGCTCTCCATCCACCTGCTGAGGTACTGAGGTTTTTTAATTCACACATGAGAAAGGAGATGCCTTTCACCCCCTCATCTGCTGCCAACCATTGAGATAGTGTCCAGATAATAAAACTGGTGGACCATTCTTGTCAGGAGCCAGTGATCTGATTACTAATTTAATGCTTAGGCATTATTCACATTTCTTTAACCATAGTTGGAGCATAATGATACATCTCCATTGCTGTCTTGTTGATTGATGAAAAGAGGCCAGAATAAAATGCATAAATGGATAAGATTTTTAGAGAAAACTATCATGGAGAGTATTGAAGCATAACATAAGTATGGGCTGACAGGAGGACTGACTAAATAAAATCCCATAATCCTACCTCTTACCAAACTGGTCCAAAAGCACATTTTATTTAACTTTCATGCATTCTCTTAATTATTAAGAAACAGGAAGGACAAATCCTTTTCTGATGTATATGGTTTTGATTGTTACAAAGGCTCTACTCTGTTTCTAATTCTGTTTGGAAGGTTGTCTGTTCTTTTTTAAATACGTTTAGCCTGAAAAATTGTGTGACTAAATGAAGATCTTCCATTTAAAAGTCTCAAAAAAGAGATACAGGTGAAACATCCACTTAAAAGCCTCAAGAAATAGTTACAGATGCAACATTTAAATTGTTATGCCTGTAGCATTTTCTGTTAAAACTCCTCTTGCTGTAATGCACTGAAGAGTTAAAACAGGTTTATCTGATCCAGTCTTCTTAACGAAGTCTTCTTTATAGTATTATCTTAAACTAAAATGCTATATTACTTTAATTTTGTTGGGTGAGTTTTATGGTAGTTTCTAATGATAGTGATTTTTTTCTGATTAAATCATTGCAATTTAAATTATGCAACTGCAGTCAGTACATTTATTTAAGCAACAAAAAAATGGAATCAGTAAGTGAGCACTATGTAAGGAATAATCAGTTGCCAAAAATAATTTTTTGTTTGTGTATGTAACACCTTGTCCAAAAGCCTAAGGAAAAAAAAATAAACAAAACCAAAACAAACCAAACCATAAAAAGCCTCAGAATTGCCTGTAGCTGATTCTACACTAGATCAAGATTTACCAGTTGCTTTCAGCTAAGGAAACTGTATGTAAATTCATTTAATTAAATAGCTTTTTTGTGTTTCAAGAAAGAGAATTTTTCCACTTGATTTTATGTCCATTAGAACATACATTAAACAAAAAGTTCTATATTATCAGCTGAAAAACTGAATATTAAGCAGTATATGAGAATATAAATTTATCAGATTGCTAACTTACATAGTTAATAATAAGAAAACTGTTTAACTGTTTTACCATCTCTCCTTGTGTTCTCTAGGGATGTCACACCTTAGCAAACCTGTAGCATAAATCGCTTTCTCCAAGGGTTGCCAAAGGTTTCTCTGTGGCCATTTAATTTGATTTGACTAATACATCCCACTCCAAATCTATAAATGTGTTTGTAGAGATAGTGAAGGTGACCTCACTTCCTGACTCCAAACTTATATAAAACTCAGCATGGAAAAAAGCAGCAGTCTTGCTGCAGCCAATCAATGGTGCCCTGCCTACAGTTGTACAGATCGTGAGATTTTTATCTGCTCAAGACTTAATGGAACAAGTTGCATTAAAAAAAAAAAAAAAAAAAAAAAAGGGGTTTTCCAAGAATTGCCTCTTGTCCTCTCACTGGGTACCACTGAAAAGAGCCAGGCTCTGTCCTGTTTGCGCCCCCCCCTTTGAGTATTTATACACATTGATAAGATTCCCCAGAACCTTCTCTAGGCTGAACAGCCCCAGCCTTCTCAGCATTTCTTCTTCTGTGAGATGTTCCAGTCCCTTCACTGTCCTTGTGGTAATTTGTTGAACTTTGTTGAACTCTCTCTGGTATGCAAGTGTCATTCTTGTACTGAGGAGCCCAAAACTGGATGCAGTACTGCAGGTGTGGCCTCACCAGTGCTGAATAAAGAGGAAGGATCACCTCCCTCAACCTATGGGTGCTACTTTGCCTAATGTAGCCCAGGATACCAGTCACCTTTTTTGCAGCAAGGGCATACTGCTGTGTCACATTCAACCTAGTGACCACTAGGACCTGGAAGACCCTTTCTGCCAAGCTGGTTAGTCCCTAGCATATAGTGGTGGGTGGTACTGTTCTTCCCCAAGCAGAAAAATACCTGTTTTTTTGAGGTTCCTGTCAGCCCATTTCTTCAGCAAAATCCTTGGTGTATAAACCACTCCTCCGAGTTTGGTGTGGTCTGTAAAGTTGCTGAGGGTACACTCTGGCTGATTGTCCAGATCATTAATAAAGATGTTAAACAGGACTGGAACCAGTATTGATCCCTGGTACATCACTAGACACTGGTCTCCAACTAGACTTTTTAACGGCTGTTTTTTGATAAATAGACCCCTTCTTTTGTCCCTTAGAGTGTCTTACTAGTTTCTTCTGAAGGAATAAAGTTGGGTTTACATTTAAGAGCCGTGTAAAGGAATAAAAGAAAAACAGACGTCCACTAATTATGAAGCTCAGGCATACCACCTTCTTGTGATGAAATGTAGTAGCAGTAATGCATGTCACTGACAAGAAGTAATTGGCTTAATGGCACAATGCCAGACCCAAGCTGATTGTAACTCTGTTCTGTAATAATGGACAGCGTGCATCTCTGAACTCGTATGGCTTTCACACAGTGCTACAGGCCTCAAGTCTCTGGCTTTGACCTGTCTTTTGCTCTGGAATTACTGGATTCTTTTTTTTCATGTAACGTCTGAACTGTAGCCATCTAAAGCATTGGCAGTTACAGTGAGCCACCAAACCTTCTCCAAGAAGGGTGTTGCTGCTTTAGAAAATTATTTACTTCATAGTTTAAGAAGACAATCCTAAAAAGAAATAATGCAAACAACAAAATAACTAACTTATCTTTCAGGTTTACTATTTCAAGGCTCTCAAGAAACTCAACTCTTGTATTTCTTCCTCAGAGCCCTAGGCAATCCGTCCTGTCATAGTAGGTAGCACCATGCTACCTGGATTTTAATCCATTTGGATAATTTTGACTGGTAGCCTTATAAATGAGCAAGGAGGTGAAGATACTACATCAATGTAAAGATAAATATGAAAGTTCCCCCTTTTTTAAATTAAAAAAGCTGGTGATAATCTAGTGACAGTGAAGGGACAAGACAACTTCACTGGAATGGCAGAATGTAAGTGGCAGGTTGATACAATGTGCTATGTGTTTTCATAAACTGAATCTTCACAGAAGACTGTCCAGAGTAGTGAGTTTAGGTGAAGTCAGTCATTAGAAATACCAAGAAAACAGAAAAAAGTGCTTTTGCAGCAATTTGGGTAATGAAAATATGCTTAGAATAGAGAAAGATTAAAGGAAAGTACCTAAAGCTTCCATTTGGAATAAGAATTTTGCTTGTATGTTGCTGGGTTTCCTCACTCCCCATTGTGTTGCTATATCAAAGTTGCTATTTTGTATGATTCCAATTATCAGATGTTGTTTAATATAAGTGGGTGTTCATGACATGGAGTTGATAACAAACAAATGGTTAAAGGTAAAATAAAATCCACGTATTGCTGTATAAAATACAAAATGGCAGCTTCTAATACAGATACTGGTTCCATTGTAGCTCATTTGTCTTCAAAGAAATGATGGTTTTTTCCCCCCCTACAGCATTTCATGAAAACAAATGTGTTTATTTTTCCATCACAGAACCAATTTACCATAAAAAAATTCAGAGTTCAAAAGTGAATTGTTTCTCAGGGATATACAATGGAGCACACAGACACCACTTCTTATCCTCTTGAGGCAGAAACTGTAAATTAGATTTTAACAAGCCAGATGCAGCCAATATAAATTTGTATAACAAGCCTTAGCAATAGAAGAGAAAAAAAAATCAGATCATACGTAGTGTGGAAATAGTGGTGGTTAATACTGAAGTATATTCAGATTTGTTGTGGTCATCTATGGAAAAACACTGTTGCATGACTTGTACTCTATGTATAAATTTGAGATTATTAAATAATACATGAGTAATAATGATTATTGAAATAATGCTCTCTGGAGATTAAGAATCACAAAATCTAACATGAAGTCTTCAATAAAGGAAAGAGATGTCTGTCACACTGGGAAGGGTATGGTGCACGTTAGAAAAACATTTAAAAATAAAATTTCCACCCTGGAGCCACTGACTGATGTAATTCAGAGTACATTTCTTCAGATACGTGTCAAGGTGCAAAAAGGGCCAGCTGTTCCCAAAGGGACTGGGAGCTGTGAACCAAGGGTGACCCCAGGCCTGGCAGCGCTTTCACCAATGGGCACCATCCCTCAGGTTCTGAGCATGGTGGGTAGAGCAAGGTGCTGTAGCAGGGTCGGTTGACAGTGGCAGGCAAGTTGATGTCAGAATCCATCCAGCAGCAGGAGAAGAGGACAGGAATGGGACTGAATACATAGTTACAAGCGTGAGCCTGAGGTCTATTCTGGGAAAAGGGCCAGAGACCAGCACTCCTATGGGCCAAGGAACTGAGGACCCCAGTCAGAGCTGAAATAGAGCTCCTGGGTCCATGTGCAGGGGCGGGTGGAGTTCCCAGAGGAGCCTGGGCAGGGCCAGCAAGGACTGCTAGTGCCCTCAGAGTCCTGACAATGTGTAACTCTATTTTTATGTGAAGCAGCTAATGACAATAACATTTCAAGAAACATTAGTTATCACCTAAATTAATAGCTAAATTAATTAATTAATCAAGGGAGATGACTGGTGGTGGCTAAACTCCTCAGAATTATCTTATTCATTCTAGGACTTTTTTCAACTTGTTTTCTTTTTTAAGCCTGTCTGCTGAAATATAAAAAGGACTAAGAAAAAAATTAATCAAGGAACAATACCCACAACAACTTAGAAGAAAACAAAATCCTTGTGCCCATGCCCATGAAATATTAAAAAGTAGCTTTGCAGGTGTCATGCAGATATGCAAGTCTGTATGGCATATATGTGGCTTAATTGTTTAGAAAATGTACAAGAATTAGGTAGCAGACTTTCTTTCCACAAGCCATAAAGAAGCTGTTCCTCAGATATAGGTAGCACGAAGTTTCCAAGGGCAAAAATGCCCATGGCCCTACTGATTTTACTGTTCACTACCTTTTACTGTTATATTTGGGGAATTTTCAAATTTATATTCTCTGAAACCTTCTGTACGTACAAACTGATTCAGACTTTCAATTCATTAAAGTTTATCTTTCGATATTGTAGGTCTGAATATCAGACTCTCATCAATTTAAATATTTTTATAGGACAATTAGCGATATAAAAGCACTGAAGGGTTTCTTTCGGCCCTGCTGCCAGTGTAACAGTAGTGTGTCTGACAAAGAGAATAATGGTCTATCTAGTCCCTTGCTACAAAGAAAGAGCTTACAGAAGCTTGTAGCCACTCTGACTTGCCCCAAAAGAGCTAAATTGCATTGGTCTCCCTAGTCTGGGAGGCACAACTTGTCTTAAAGTAGAGGGAATTATAAGGGCTGTGTGTTCTCTAAGAAATCTGTAGTATTTCTAGCTGTTGGAGTAAAGGAAATAATATTTTCTTTCATCATTCTGTCCTCACTTTGCAAACTTGCTGAGGTATAGATGTGATGGAATGACAAGCCGATACAGGGAGGCATGAAAACAGTTACACAGTGTTACAATAATTTCAAAAGCTTTGCTGAAATTTTTTGCTTCTTGTATTTAACACTTTATCACTAGTAACCAGCATGCTGTTACTACTTAAAGATACAATCTTTGCATCATATGGAAGGATGCTGAAGATCCTGAGTACCAGTCAAAAATGTCTTATGGTGCTCATTACCCTGCAGTAGTAAAATCACCAGCCAGCAATCGAAAAAGAGAAATGATCACATCAAGAATAAAGTATCCCAGGGAGAGAATTAATGTCACAATAATTACATGGTTCACAGTGGAGGATGTGTGGTTATTAGCAGTTCTAGAGAAGCTAATTAAGCAAGTCAAAATTCTTTTTAAACCAGTTTAATCAAGAGAAAAGGTATTCCCTTGGTTCTGAACAACTAACTAACATAGAAGGACTGAGAATTCATGGGTACATCAAAAAGAATGGAAAGCTGGTAATTGTACTGTACTGAGCTGAGCTACCTATAATTAAAAAGGTGCTAGCTAATGGAAATAGAATTCATCAAATCGTTCTCTTTGGTAAAACACAGCAAAGCAAGACTGCCTTTCATTAAGACTCAGAGTTTACTTCTACAGTGTGTACATATTTCTTTATCGTGATTGACTACATTGTGCTTTTCCATCATATCAACAAAA
This sequence comes from Nycticryphes semicollaris, assembly GCA_013400055.1. Lineage (NCBI taxonomy): Eukaryota > Metazoa > Chordata > Aves > Charadriiformes > Rostratulidae > Nycticryphes > Nycticryphes semicollaris. Next base: position 56,150 of record VXBJ01007653.1, on the reverse strand, counting down.
TTATTTTGAGGCAAAGTCCCTGCCTTGTCTGATTCACTCAGAGATATGAAACTAAAGTATGGGAGAATGTGTCATGGAATGGAGAGGAAAAAGACACTTAAGATCATACCAGTCACCAGAACTAAATTAAAAATGAATCATGTTGAAGTAAACAAAACCTTCTGAAATATTTACCGTGTTGTGTTATGTCATGCTCTTCCTAACTCCCTCCCCCCTCCAAGATACTGGTGGTTTGCTACTGGGACCAAAATAACACTGGCTGGCTCATGAATATCTGTCTGAATGCCACCATTGACAGTGCTTCATCGTGATTCAGGAGGTATAATGGAGTAACTGGATTTTCCTTTCATCACAGAGGTTGTGCCTTTGGAGACAGCATGGTTCTCAGTTATCTTGCTCTGTTTATTGTGAAGTCATAATCTATCTGGAATCATAACCTTAATTTGTTTCTTTTTAAAAGTGGGTAGTCGTTTGCCTAACATGCAAGTTTGCTGTTAGATTCCATTTAAATAACCTCATGGTCATAGTGTTCGACAATAAAATAAATCCAGTATTGTAAGAAATTATTCTAGAATGTGACATAGACAGGACTCCGATTTTTTGTTATTCTGCTCTCATACTGTCAGGCAGTCTGTCATTATAACTGTTGTAAAAATTCAGTTCTAAAATTAATCACAAAATCTTTGCAGTTCTAATGCCTTAAATGATTATTCGAAGTGGAATTATGGGTACTTTCTTTACTGAATCTCAAAACCCTACACTTGAAAACTGATCACTGCTAAATAAACACTAAAGGAGCTTAATGCATTAAGAATATCTTTACATACTTTGTCAGTTCAAGAATCATATACAATGAAATTTAACTGATACAATATACTTAACTTCAAGGATATCTCCTTACGTATAATTTCAAATGCACAAAATATTCAGATTACAGAGAGTTAATAAATCTTCCTGTGCTTAGGAATAAAGAAAAATGATAAATCAGAAATACAGGTTCAAAACCATATAGGCTTTTGTGTATAGGCAAATAAGAATAGTGGGTGTGGGGGAATGATGATATACAAAATGATGAGAAGTTTCAAAGACTTTACTAGGCAGCAGGAGGATGATACATATCTATAAACAAAGATCAGACACAGAAGGAATATATGACAGAACTTTCTGCACTGCAGAACAGCCACATGCCATGCAATGGCGTTGTGTCAGTAATTAACTGGGATCCTTATACTATTAAGCCACATAAGACAATACCTGTTCACCAAAGGATCTAAAGTGGGCTAATGTTATCTGACTTTAGGCATCTAAAAAGCTAATATTCTAGCCTAATCCCATTTTTTCATGTTCTGTCTAAAATCAGAAGAGAAAGGATAATGACTTATTGGATTCTATCATAAGTTTACGTTCTCCTGCGGAAACTCACCTCTTGACCACAGAGGGAGCTAGTGGCTCTGCTAAGTGGCTCAAGTGACATGTAACCTACTCAAATAAAAAACAAAGGAAGTGAGAAAAGGCATTAAAAAGGAAAATAAAAGGAAGAAAACAAAGATCAGCAATTAGGTGATACCCCAATCTGCATAATAAAAATGGAATAAAAATTATATTGACTGGTGCAATTTTATAAAATATTACAATTAATTTTAGCATGATTTTTTAAAGTGAATATTTATATCAAGTGTCTCAGAAGTATCTAACTGCATATCTCACTGCAATCTTGAAGAATGGTGTTGCTAGTCCATGCATGGACTATATATATATATTTATATAATTATATATTTATAAATATATATATTATACTTCCAATGCATTTGTACATATCTGAATAAGTATTTTATGCTGTACATTTTTGTACTGACACTCGACTAATTCTCACAAGTATGCTATCCTATTTCCTTTCTTTTAGTTCTTGTTCTACAAAGATCTGATCCAACCTTGTAAAGTTAAAAGGATTTTTTCCATTTACTTCAAAACCATTTAGATCAATGCTCTACACCTCAACTCTCTTAGAAAAATAAATGTGAATCACCAAAAACTTGCACAGATGTCATTATATAGTCAGTTGCTTAACAAATATCAAAATAAACCTTCTGTTATGTATCTCATATGCATATTCTAATAAAATTTATCTTTCGATGGCATTGATGAATAAGTTACTAATGAAATAGTTCCTGCAGTGTAAGGATGAAGTGATAAAAGAGATAATGTTCAGTTAATCAGTTTATTTAGCCTGTTTAGAATCTTATACCACATGTTGTTTAGGACCTTGTTTTTGTAATTAGTTATCAATCAATATCGCTAATGTAGTTTACAGTAGCCACCAAAAATTAGATTTACCTGGCAATGAGAAAGGTAATCTACTCATCTATTTCTTTATTCTGTAAAAGTACATGCCACCATAAAAGTATCAGCAAAAAAAGTGTCTGTATTTTTGTCTCATTGTTTTGAAAGATGCATGTATGATTCTTATAAATACTGAAAATAGGACTTTCTATTAGCCAAACACATTTAGAGCATGTATTATTGATAATGGCGAACTTGAGCAGAATTACTCTCAGCAGCCTGATGTTTCTTTTGTATGAGGTTTCAGGAAGGGTTTCACTTTGATTCATAACAAAAACTACAAACATGAAAAATAAGTTACTCTTAAAGCATATTACAGAACAATGAGAACATACTGGCACTTTTTTTTTCTGGTGGCCTTTTTTGGCTATATTTTTTTTTTTAATTCTGGTAAATTAAATGGATCAACTGGTTGTTGCATTCTTCAGAAGCCCATTAGCAGTAAAGGCAGGTGCGTATGTTCTTATTTAGGCAAGAATATCTCCTTCTGTAGAATAAGGGAGCCTTTGCATCCAGAGAGTTCTTTCTTAGCACAGAACACTTACAACTTTTGATTCTTTGCAAAGAACCTGGAAGCCTGTAGTCATCAAACATTAGATGTCAATAGGAATGTTTCTCAAGAGTTATGAAGTCTGGAAACCTATGTTACTCTCAAAGTTCCTATATTGATTAGTACTCAATTTAAAAAAAAAAAAATGCTTGTTTATGTGCAACAGCACATTCTTGTAAGTCTCATAAAGAAATCCATAGTCAGCTTATTTGTTTTAAGGTAGGAAAGCATTTTAATACCTTATTGGATTTGTAGGGTAAAAGGACTACAGGTTTAAAGTTGGATTCTAGATTATAGTGTGCTAAACAGTAGGTGACCATTCTGAGCCATAAGTGTGCAGGATTGAGGATGAATTACCATTGTGAAATAAAATGGCAAAGGGTTTAACAATATCTTAAGTACAATTTGGAAGATTAGAAATGCTAATTTATTTTTGTATAACAGAACTGTGTAAAATTCAGCAGTCATCCAGAAATTTGGTTTGAAAATTGAAGATATTTTGGATATTATAAGATCATTTTGACTTTATTATTTTTATAAAATGTCATTTAAAATAATAAAATAACAGAACAATAACACAATCTTAACATTTAAATAACTTCTTTAGTAGTTACATTTATCCATGTCAATTTTTTTTTAGGTAACAAATTACATTTAAGGTAAAAATTAAGCTAATATGGTATTTAACAAGAGATTCTTTTCACATTCTTAAAGTCATAAATAAATTTCACAGTGCAAGAACATTACACAGCACTCTCAGATCTAAGTAGATTCCAAAGAGGCTGACTTTTTCCATAATTAATGTATTGGAGTTATTAGCAAATTTTAGCTTTACAATAATTTTTTATAATGAAATTATTTTTTCCACATATATATTAAAAAATAACTGTATTATCACTGTGTGTAATCAGCTTTAAGGGAAATTCATGAAATAAATGGGATGTTCTAAAAAATTCTGAAGATTACATACAATGAAAATTATTCTGATTAGTCTTGAACCAACAGCCTGAACCTGGCATGTTTCACTGGATTATTGAGTAAAGGTCTATGTAAACTGATTAACTTTTTTGCAAGCAATGTGTTATTATAATATTTTAATTATACACTAATTGAATATGCTGAATAGATTCATTTAATGTCTATAGTTATTTAATCATATTCAGTTAATATTTTATAATTATTATAATAAATTTTGGGATGATCCATCATCATTCAGCCAGTTCTAGATAATCAAAGAAATTCAACATCCATTTCACATACTTCCTTACTCTCCTTCTATATAGACCAGCAGTGTTTCAAGATTCTTGCTATTTATTAGTCTTTCAGACAACAGAAGACAAAAGCAAACAATACACTAATTAGAAACAAAACAAAACAAAACAAAACAAAACAAAACAAAACAAAACAAAACAAACAACAACAACGAACGAACACCCAAAAACCCCCACCAAAACAAAAAAGCTGCTGAACTGGAGAAGATAGTAACTCGGAACTCTTCTACTTTATTTCTGAAACCTTTTCCAGTGAAAGCTAAACCTGCTGTGCTTGGGAAAAATCTTAAGAGAAAAAGAAGATGTATGATTCTAAAAGACAATCTCTCCTATCCCTGTGTCAATGGGTAACAAGAAGGATAATCAGTGAACTGTGTTATAGAAGTCTGTCAAAAACTTCCATTAAAGTTATTGCAATTTAGCTTATAAACTTCTAGAAAGGGGACTGAATAATAGAGAGGATGAGACCTTTTCTGAATGGAACACATAGCAAACTTCCTGCCTTGTTACTTATTTTATTCTGGTCTCTGAATGGGATGCAGAGAAAAGAAGAAAATCCCAGTGGAAAACCTGTGGCCCACAGACACAAGTCTCTTTAAATTTGTCAATACAGCATATCCTTTATTTGCAAATAAATTCCTCAAGCAAAGAGCTACCAGACAAAGCAGCCAGGAGTTTCTAATCAAAGGAACATACAGTCATCCTTGAGCACCTGGCTTCACAATGTAAAATGCGGAGTGGGAGAGAGAGAAGACAAATGCACACAAAAGATTTCAGTCATTCAGAGAACAGAGTGAGTCATGGCTTAGACTGTTTAGAAATATTGAACATATTTGACTGAATAGTGAGCAGGAAAACCTGACAACTGAAATGAAAAAATAATAATAATAATAAAATACCCACAACAGAACAAAGGAGGGGGAAAAAACTCACAATAAAGCCAGGATGAATGAAGAATGACCAAAGTATGTCATGCTTTAGGCTTGAATAACTGAAGTTATTTTTAAATAAAGTACTGAAATTGCATTTTTGAAAGGGAAAGGGACAATGATCTCATGAAAGCAGAAGGCTAGTCTGTGACCTATTAACTATTAGATGAAAGAAAACCAGCATTCTGTCCTTCTGTTGGCAACATAGTCATGCCTGAACATGCAATGCCTGTTAAGAAGCAGCTTTGGAACCATTATGAGTGTAAAGAATAGCTTAAAGATATAGTTGGTACTTTGGTAGGCTTTAATTGTGAACATTTTATTATTACTAATGAGGGTTCTCAAGATGAAAGAAGCTGAGGGGGAGTGATAATAAGCTTTTAGGCAAGGCTTTCAGCTGGGATGTAGAAGGCCCATGGTCAGTTTCTAAGTGCTATATACTCACTCTGGGTCTGCCATTGTTTTTTGCCTCAGGAATATGAAGGTAAGAACGAGTGCATAGCTTCAGGATATTATAATGGTAGATGCAATAATGATTGTGAGATTTTTATGTACTGTAATCCATCCTGTAAGAGTATGCAAATGTCAGTTCTATATTTATGAAATGAAAGTGAAGATTTTTTTTTAAATGGTGATGAGGTAAATGTTCCTTTTTAGGAGTTATCAGATAGGAAACATCTTGACTATTTCTGTGAGACTGTCTCAGTTTCTGCCCTACCTCTCTCCTTCCATTCTTTTCTTTCTTCATATTACTTCCATAATATGAAAATATCCCTGAGTATTTTCAAATTTAGGAAAACCAACTTTGTAGAAGTTATAGGAACTAGTCTCCATGCTGAACTGTAATTCAGAAAATCTCAGCAAATCTGGGTAAATTCTGGTTAGAAATGTTTCTTATGGTTTTGCAATGAAACTTCAGAATATTTTGCTCAGGAATTTATGGTATTCCTCTTGTTGGAGTTTTTAAAAGGCCGATTAGATAACTTTCTCTCAGGAATGACTGAAGTGTATTCAATTTTACTTCTTGTTTGGGCTAGCTGATTTTTCAAGATTATCTAGCAGATCTGGGGTCTGTTTATTGGTTTGATATCTAGTACCAACAGGCAAAAATTAATCAAAGTAAATAGAAATAATGAAGTGCTGGCAAAGGGATTCCTTCCCATTATGATTTTTTTCTGCGTATTTGCATATAAATCATATTGCATTGTAGATACTGTTTCATTTAGCATTTACCAAGAGGGAAAGTCCTGTACACTTTTCAAAATAATCTACAGCAGCATAAAAGAAAGTGATATAGCAGAGAAAGAGAGAAGCAAAGATGGTTTTGTAACATTTTCCAATAGTATGAGTAAACTGAAGTAGTTTGGAAGTAAAGACAAAAATAATCCACCTATGCTTGTAGTTACTATACCTTCTTCCGTAACCTAACCAAAGAAATCTAAAGGACTGTAAAGTGCTAATCTAATCATGGAAGGGAGAAAAAAAATGCATTTGCTAAAAATAATTGGAGGAATAATACAAATACCAGATTATTTTGACCAAACTTTCTCCTGAAATAGCAGCATTTTTTTTTTTTCCAGGTATGAATCATTCGAGGCATCCAAAGACTACACAATGTCCTATGACAGAGAACAAAGAAGCCTCTATTGGAGAAGTGGAAGGGTCATATCTCACTTACGGTAACCAAGAAAGAAATAATTACAAGAGGAATGTGGTTTCAGTATTTCAGAGAAATCTATCTTTCAGCTTTATGATTATTTTAGTTCCTTTTTGGAGATAATGATACATATATATAAAGACAAGATGAAGAATAATGCAGTCTTAATATTGAACAAAAGTACAACTACAGACAAATAACTTCAAAAAGGCTAAATAGATTAATAACAAATTGATATTGTCTGCTCTTTGCAAATTTTCTTCAAAAGAGAAGGGGGGAAACATTAGAAGCTGAACAATATGAAATGATTCCTTTTACAGCTCAGTGGAAAAGTCAAAGCCTCCTACTGATTATTCATTAGGAAATAATATACCATACCTAGCTATTAAAATTGAACGCTTCATGGGATGGTGTATTGGGTCTGGCTGAGATGGAGTTAATTTTCCGCACAGCCGCCCTCATAGTGCTGTGCTTTGTATTGGTAGCTAGAAAGGTGTTGATGATACACCAGTGTTTTGGCTACTTCTGAGCAGCTCTTGAACAGCATCCAGGCTACCCCTCCAACTTCCTTCCCCACAAACCACCAGGAGGCTGAGAGTGGACATAAACAGGACAGTTGACCCCAACTGACCAAAGGGATATTCCATACCATATGATGTCTGCTCAGCAATAAAAACTAAGAGAAAGGAGAAGGAGCGGAGAGTAGGCATTCGTTATTGTGACATTTGTCTTCTAGAGCAACTGCTACATGTACTGAAGCCCTGCTTCCAGGGAAGTGGCTGGGCATCACCTGCTGATGGGAGTTAGAGAATAAATCTTTCATTTTCCTTTGCTTACATGTGTGCAGCCTTTGCTTTTTGCTTTATAAATCTGCCTTTATCTTGACCCAGGAGTTCTTTTCCATCTTATTTTCTCCTTCCTCATCTTGCTGAGGAGGGGGAGCGTTAGAGTGGCTTGATAGACACCTGGCATGCAGCCAAGGTCAACCCATCACACATGGAGATCAACGACTATGTACTTTTAGCATATTGTCTATTATAAAGAAATTCAGTAAGTTTTTCCCATTTCACTGAAAAGGGATTTGTCCCATTACAACAGTCCTTTTTTATAATACTTCATTTTTATCTTTGATAAATGCTGTAGGGGCAAGTGTCCTTTGTACAACTACAGGAGTCAGGCATGATGCAGTTACTCATGAGGAGAGTGTCATGGGTGAGCAATGCTGTTCAATTTAAATGTATTCTAGGTATTCTAAAAAGATCTATGAAATTCTTGTTTGCCCCAAACTTTAGAGATAGAATAAAGAAAAATTATTAAATGTTCTTTTCATCTAGGACATGAAAATTTCCCTGACTCTTCTGATTAATGACAGTTGGCCCACAGCACAACTGTGGAAGAGGACAGTCTTGTTTTAATATCTGTATAAAATCATGTGTACCATCATCTCATTAACTGCTTGTTTTTTGAGTTGATTTGTTTATTGATGGTGATTTTTTGTCTTTTGTCTTTAGCTCACATTTTGATAAAGATAGGATACAGGGCTTGCTATCATAATTTTTTTATTCCCTTTGTCACTGATGACATAAACTGTTTCGTTAAAGACATGGATTATTCAGAAATTTTGACTCAGTGTCCTTTGTAGTGCTCAAGAATATCCACAATACTGCTGCACAATTTATTCTTGTAGCTTGTTCCCATTTTTACATCAGCCTTTATTTTCTCTCTCTTTTCCGATTCCTTTTCTTCTGTCACATCAAATATAAGATGGTAGTCTTTCTTTATCTCTGCGTATGATGCCAACCAAACAAACACAACAACAAAAAAGCACTTGACAGTCATTATCATACTGTCGTGCTAAGTCTGCTTAACACATTGACAATATTAGCTCATCAATTTCTTTAACTCTCTCTGTTTACTTATGTCCGTCTGGTTGTCTTTTGCCCTGCGCTTAATTTGAAAGAACTTTGAGTCATTTGAAGATCAGTAAAGTTCAGCCATGAAATTACTAACTATTAATATTAATCTATAGAATCAGACAGATAGGATGAGACTATAAGAAAAGCTTTTAGATCTAGATCGAATTACAACACTTCTAATACTGCTGCTAAAGTAATATTGATTGTATAAAAGTTGTGAAGATTGTACATAGAAATGTACTTCAAAATAAAACTAATTCCACTCTTCTTTACCTTTTTCTGGACTACTGTCAACAGTAATGTTGTATAAGAAAAAAACAATCTTGACATTAAAGCAGTTGACCCTGTGTCAAAAACTTCAAAGTCCTGCTAAAATTTTGCTGAAATAACATATGACTAAGCACATGATTAAACAAGTTCCCTGTGTAACCATGAGTTGTAACCACAGTGAGAACTATTCAAGCACACAGAAGTACACACAAGCTTAGGTCTGGGGTTTTGTTTCATTAAAATTAATGTCAGAAACTCCTCTGTTTCAAGATATTTATTCACATTGATACATTTAATTAAATTATATCAAAACAACATGTGGATTTGCATAGGCATGTAGTTGAAATTTACAAATCTGTGTAGGCAAAGTTACATTCCAAAACTCCTGAGGCTACTTCGTGACATCTTTTGGTACCTTTGTGAGTCTGACCTTAGAGATGTAATGATCTTTACAATGAAAATGTGCAGTCTTAGCCTACTTGATGAAAAATGATAGCTTATCTGAAAGTCATATTTTACATGTTTTGTGCCTGGAACTGGATACAGCCCTTTTTTATTTGTGCCTTCTTTATAAGACTAATTAGCATTACAAAGAAAGGAATTATTCAGTCATCAAGCTGTTCCTCAAAAATGTTTCTATTTCATAGGCATAACAGTTCCCTTCTGAAAAGAATTCCTCAATGATGCTTCAATTAAGTTGAATACTGTAACTGAGAAAAGTTTCATTTTTGTACAAGAAGGCTGAATAGCAATTTAGACTTCTTCGTTATTGATTATAATGTGTTATCTGGAGAGTTTGTTCTGTGAATCTTAAGGGTGTACCAGTGTTAATCTTTTCTACTTGTTTCCATGGCTGACACAATGTCATTGCAGTTCAAAAAGCTATATCCCATTTTCCTTTAATACATCTTTTAAAATGCTTGAAGATTTGAAATGGATTTGGTATTATATACTTTCTGATCTGCCAAAAGCTCATGTACTGGTCAAGATGTATTTTAATGACAGTACAGAGCTCATTTGGTTTGATTTTTAATATTTGGGTAGAGCAAAAGACAACAGAAGAATATTTTCATCCTTTTTATTCAATGAACTGGGCATTAAAAAACTGCCGAGTATTCTTAAAACCCAGTGATGACACTGAGAGATAAGACTGCTTAACCTCATAGGAAGAACGAATAATCATCAGCTGGATTCTGTGTTCTCATCTCTTTCTTTTTTTCCTTCCCAAGTTACTGCTCAATGAACACCTGATCTTATTTTGCCATTTCCTAGTACACCACTTCAAAATTTATTAGAATAAAATCTCTTCTACTTCCTCAGAATAATGTAGACCAAGCAAATGTTCATTAAAAATAAACAACTACATTCTGATTAAAGAAACTAAAAAAAAATCTTTATTTCTGATTCTTATAAATTTAGAACATGATTGTTCCCTGCATTTATAGGAGGTTCAAACTTTATGCAGGCCCTGAATGAATTGTTTCTAACTCTTTTACTGTATTTCTTTTTACCTAGCCTACTATTCGCAAATCTCATGAAGTTCAACCAAGCCAAGGTCAGGGTCCTGCACCTGGGACATGGCAATCCCAGGCACAAATACAGATTGGGCAGAAAATGGCTGGAAAGCAGCCCTGAGGAGAAAGACTTGGAAATGTTGGTGGATGAGAAGCTCAACAGGAGTTGGCAATGTGTACTAGCAGCTAAGAAAACCGACTGCATTCTGGGCTGCATCAAAAGTAGTGTAGCCAGCAGGTCAAGGAAGGTGATTTTGCCCCTGTACTCTGCTCTCATGAGATCCCACGTAGAGTATTTCAACTGTCTTTGAATGCTTCAACACATGAATGACATGGTCCTGTTGGAATGGGTCCAGCAGAGGTTCACAAAGATGATCAGAGGGCTGGAGCACCTCTCCTATGAAGACAGACTGAGAGAGTTGAGAGTTGAGGTTGTTCAGCCTGGAGAGAAGGCTGTCTGTTATAAGGGAGACCTTATAACAGCCTTCCAGTACCTGAAGAGGACCTACAGGAGAGATGGGAAGGGACTTTTTATCAGGGAATCTAGTGATAGAACAAGGGGTAATGTTGTTAAATTGAAAGAGGCAAGATTTAGATTAGATACTGAAAGGAAATTCTTTACTGCGACCCACTGTGGTTGTGGGACACCGGAACAGGTTGCCCAGAGAATTTGTGGAAGACCCTTCCATGGAGGTGTTCAAGGCCAGGCTGGATGGGGCTTTGAGCAACCTGGTTTAGTGAGAGGTGTCCCTTCTTATGGCAGGGGGGTTGGAATTCAATGATCTTTAAGGTCCCTTCCAACTCTAACCATTCTATGATTCTACTATTCTATAATTCATGACCTTTCTAGCCAGTTTTATTTTCTTGGTAGAAAAAATAATTATGTAACAAAACATTTGCAGTGGGCTGTGTAGTCTTTATGAGGTGCTGCATAGTCTTCAGACCCTTTGTCTTTGATGATTATATGACATTGTGTGTTTGTTCTGTTTACAGACAGAAAGATAACAGTAGAGTTATTCCCAGTTTTATTAACAAGAATGATTTTTTTTCCTAAGTGGTTAGAGAGTGGATTAATATAAGATTCATTGGGATTTGGTAATCTAAAATTGTTGAGAATAGTGTAACTTTTTTCCCTTTCCTACTTCTATTAATTTCTTATTCATATTGCAAATTTACACGTTTGTTGCTAAGATGATGAGAGTGTAGTGTGTAAAGACAGAATGCAGATTCAGCAGTGTTCATGTGGGAAAAAATAAACCAAAGAGGGTATTTTATGATGAAGAAGGAGTATCGTTGTTCCAAATCCTAACACAGTGGGACCATAACAAATGCATTTTAAAGATACCATATTTCCTGACAAGAGGGAAAAAAGTGAATAGTAATGGGGAGTATTCAAAAACTATAACTGAGAAACCTTACTGTAAACTATTTTGCCATATTTTTACAAATCAGTTCATAATTAAATTTATCAAAACATACTTTCTGAAAAGAATAAGCTATTTCAGCATAAGAGAACTGAACACAAAATTTGGATATCAAATGAGATTAAAAAAATGAGACCACCTCGTAGTAGGTTCTCCAGAGTAATTTTAAGACAGCAGGGAGCATATCCTTTGGATTCTTTATGGAAACTATTTCCCTGTGATTTGTAAAACTGCTGCTAATTACATGAGAAAATTTAATGTATCAAAGCCTGACTTAATAATCAGGACTATTAGCTTTCCTCACTTGATGCAATTTCGGGAGCCTTAAAAATATTACCTTTGCTATACCATTGTCACTGAGAATATAGTTTAACAGACAAAACAGAAACATTAATAATTTTTTCTCATTCCAAAGGCCTAAATCCAGATGATGAAAAATGAAACATTTGGTGCAGTAGCCTTATTATAAGAGTTGATCAGGGTATTAAAAAAAATCAATTAATCTGAAGCCTTTCAAGTACTAGCTAGTAAAATAAGAAGGGGGAAAAACGTTCTAAAATACCTACACACATTCACACATTCCTCCCACTCAAGAAAACACTAGTCTGCGTGTGGTCTGTTTCCTATGAAGTGTCTTTGACATTGCAAAAATACTTCTTCAAAAAGCTGCCATGAACTTTACTGGTAGTTCTAGAACTATATATAAACATTGAGAAATAAACAAACCTATTATCCCCTAAGAAGACCTTAAGTTATTCATACGCTACAGTTAATATGCCACAATTATGCTGAAGGAAAAATGAAGCGTTACCTATTTATTTCTTTTTTGCAAAGATACTACACCAGTGCTACTCACTTGATCCAGATGCAGATTTTAATTACTAAATCCTGAATGTATACAAATGAAACTGGCTCCTGGTTTTGGTTATTTTTTTTTTTTTTTGTATTTTTTTTTAAACAAAGAAGGTAATTAATTATGTATCAAGAAAGGGAACTGATATCCTTTTACAATACAAACTAAGAGGAAGGAGAAGGAGTGGAGAGTGGGCATTCGTTATTGTGACATTTGTCTTCCAGAGCAACTGCTACATGTACTGAAGCCCTGCTTCCAGGGAAGTGGCTAGGCATCACCTGCTGATGGGAGTTAGAGAATAAATCTTTCATTTTCCTTTGCTTACATGTGTGCAGCCTTTGCTTTTGTTTTATAAATCTGCCTTTATCTTGACCCAGGAGTTCTTTTCTATCTTATTTTCTCCTTCCTCATCTAGCTGAGGAGAGGGAGCATCAGAGTATCTTTATGGACAACTGGCATGCAGCCAGGGTGAACCTAGCCCACTATCAAACTTAGTTTTCCCTGCTGTTTACTGACAGAGTTGCTTACCACTAGAAATGCAAGAGAATTTCTAAAGTTTGTTGGGTTTCAGTTCTAGATACTGATTTCAAATGAAGTAACTCAAGCCTATGGTAGCAGTCTGGAAGAAAAAATATCGAAGAGATCCATTTCCTCCTTTTCAATAGCAACACAGTTAAATTAAGTTTTTTGACATCATGTGAACTCCCTGTGTCAGTATTTGAATCAATACCTGTTTTCTCTTCAGCACTAGGAGATTATTAATTATACTTGTCAATAGATGTGGAAATAAGGAAAATATTATCTCCTTGAATGCTTGTCACTGTGGATATTAGGTCACACTACACTACAAGACAAAAAATGCAGAATTTCCATCTAATATTCCACCAGAACACAATGTGCATCATTGGCTGCAGGTTGTATTATTTTTTTTTAGCTTATAGCTGCAAAGTTCTGAACCATCACTGAGAGGTATGTGGCACTTAAATTTTTTTGATAATCTATGTTCATTCAGAAGAGTATAAGATCCAATAGCAGAAAGCTGATTCATAGAACAGAATCATAGAATTGTCTGGGTTGGAAGGGACATTTAATATCATCTAGTCCAACCATCAACCTAACTCTGATAAAATACAATAACTCATCACTAAACCATGTCACTCAGCGCTATGTCAAGCCGTCTTTTGAATACCTCCAAGGATGGTGCCTCAGTAATCTCCCTGGGCAGCCCATTCCAATGCTTGATAACCCTTTCAGAGTAAAAATTTCTTCTAATATCCAATCTGAACCTTCTCTGACAACTTGATGACATGTGAATTGGGAGAAGAGACCAACCCCTGCCTCTCTACACCCTCCTTTCAGGTAGTTGTAGAGAGTGATAAAGTCTCCCCTCAGCCTCCTTTTCTCCAGGTTGAATCACCCAAGCTCCTCATAAGGCTTATTCTCCAGACCCCTCATCAGCTTCACTGCCCTTCTCTGGACCCACTCCAGCACTTCAATGTCTTTTTTTGTGGTAAGGGGCCCAAAACTGTACACAGTACTCAAAATGGGGCCTCACCAGTGCTGAGTACAGGGGGACAGTCACCTCCCAAATCCTACTCACTACACTGTTCCTGATCCAAGCCAGGATGCTGTTGGCCTTCTTGGCTACCTGGGCACACTGCTGGCTTGTGTTCAGCCAACAATTGATCAGCACCCCCAGGTCCTTTTCTGCCACGCAGCTCTCCAGCCACTCTTCCCCCAGCCTCTAAGTGCTGCGTGGGGTTGTTGTGACCCAAGTGCAGCACCCAGCATTTGGCCTTACTGAATCTCATCCCACTGGCCTCAGCCCATCGATCCAGTCTGTCCAGATCCCTCTGCAAAGCCTTTCTACCCTCAAGCAGGATGACACCTAACTTGGTGTCATCTGCAAACTTACTGAAGGTGCACTCAATCCCCTCATCCAGATCACTGATAAAGATGTTAAAGGGAACTGGCCCCAGTACCGAGTACTGGGGGATACTACTCATGACTGGCCACCAACTGGATTTAACTCCATTCATCACCACTTTTTGGGCCTGGTCCTCCAGTCAGTTTTTAACCCAGCAGAGAATACTCCCATCCAAACCACGTGCAGCCAGTTTCTCCAGGAGGAACTGTGGCAGACTGTATCAAAGGCCTTACTAAAGTCCTGGTAAACAACATCCACAGCCTTTCCCTCATCCACCAAGCAAGTCACTATGTCATAGAAGGATAAAAAATTTGTCAAGCAGAACCTGCCTCTCATGAACCTGTGTTGGCTCTGTCTGATTACCTGGATGTCCTTCATGTGCTGTATAATGGCACTCAGGGTGACCTGTTCCATGACCTTCCCAGGCACTGAGGTCAGACTGACAGGCCTGTAGTTCCTGGATTATCCTTCCCACCCTTCTTGTGGATGGGCATCACATGTGCTAGACATAAGTCAGCTGGGACCTCTTCAGTTTACCAGGACTGGTGGTAAATGACGGAAGGTGGCTCAATGAGAACTTCCGTCAGCTTCCTCAGTACCCTCAGGTGCATCCCATCTGGCCTCATACACATGTTGATATCCAGGTGTTGGAGCAGGTCCCTCACCATCTTCCTTTGGATTATGGGGTCTTATTCTGCTTCCCACCCCTATATGCTAGGGGTCTGTGTACTCAGGAAACAATCTACTCTACTACTAAAGACTGAGGCAAAGAAGGCTTTAAGTACCTCAGCCTTCTCCTCATCCTTTGCCACTGCATTACCTTCTGCATCCAATAGAGGATAGAGATTCTCCTGAGTCCTTCTCTTGTTTCTAATATATTTATAGAAATTCTTTTTATGGTTTTTAACATCCAAGGCCAGATTGAGTTCTAGTTGGGCTTTAGCCTTTCTAATCTTCTCCCTAGATAGACTTACAACACCTTTGTAATTTTTCTGAGCAGCCTGCCCCTTTTTCCAAAGGCAATAAACTCTCCTTTTTCCCCTGTAGGACACTGTTCATGTAGGATGCTGTTCAAAAGCACCCACAATATGAAGCTGTTCGTACAAATATTATTTATGTTAAAAATACCAGCTGACTTGAGAGAGAACATCTTCATAATGAAAAGGTAGACTTAGAGTAGATAATACAAAGATATCTCAATAGTGGTAAATTAGCTGTTTCCTAATTCACGTTTTTCAGGTTATCATTTAAATTACCTTTCCTCTATCCTTTTCTCTCATTTCACCTTAATGAGGGGAGTGTTACACAAAAAATGCAAGTCAAATTATAATTTCTTACCAGATTTTCTATGTATCTATGTATGCATGAACATACACACACAGACACACAGATATATGTATAAAGATAAGTTCCCCACCCAGTCAAGAAGCCTCTATAGACATCTTCAGATCTTCATTATAATTTCTCAGAACCCCAGTTAAAATTCTGTTTTTCCATACTGTCTTCAAAGCATCTGACAATCATTAAACTCATAGAGTTTTAAAACCACTGCCTAATATTGTCTCTGGGCTTTATTTTACCACCCCTAGCCTCCAACCATCTGTCTCACTCCATCTGTTGCCTTGTCTTCTACTTAGTTTGAAAATTCTTTTGATGGGAATTGTTTTCTTGGCTCACTTTTGTGCTTAGGGATCCTAGCCTCTAATAGACTTCTAAATATTATGGCAATATAAATAATAGTAAGCAAAAACTTCAGTTGTCAGTCAAGGAAGTATATTGCAATATAGTTTGACCAAACAGAAGGCAACTGAACATTTGCAGTATCTCAAAGACTTTGTTCATGGGGGAATCTTTAATGTCTTATGTTCAACATATTTCTGCAACAGTATTTTTCAAATATCTGTATATAAGCAATAGGCATTCTTACAACTGACTGTACATAAACGGTAATTTAGTTAGTGGGGCAATGCAAATTAAAGCTCCACCACTTTCTGAGATTTAAAAGGTTTATTTGCTTCTTCAAGTTCAGAGCTGCTGCTTCTTCTGGAAATTCTGTTTGTATAAGCATTGATGATGCAGTTCACGGGAATACGTTACACTACTAGCCTGAGCTAATAACTGCAAAAAAAATCTGGACTGAGATTTGCTTTATATTTACCTTCCTCTACCTATTTATGCTTACTGTTTATATGTTCCTTTTATTATGGTCCAAAAAACCCATTAATCATTAAGAAAATATGCTGCACCCCTCCACAATTAAAGCCTGGTCTGATACATCTCTATTACCATTTCCACCAGAGAGAGGCTGTCAGATTTCACTTTAATTCCAAGACTTCGATGAAAGATCACTTTAATTATAGGATTTTTGACATGGCATTTATGTTGTCAGTCAACTTGATTGATGCATATTGCTGAATTGCCAGTCTAAAAATGTATTAAATTTATTTTCAAAATGTATTTTCATTAACTATTTACTTGTTATACAACTGGAAAATAGCAGATGCCTTTTAAAAAACTTTCTTAGAAACAACTACATTTTTCATTACAGATTTTGAGCTTGGCTTTCACTGAGAACCTCTCTATGTCAAAAAGCTGAACCTAAGGAAATAGCTGCAAATTTATTCTTAGGTTTAGTATCTCAATCAGTGCATGCAATCCCAGCCCAGCCTTCAAAAACGGGAACCACAGGCTATGTGGAAATTATTAGAAAATAAATAAAGTGTATTATTTTCTGAAGTATATTCTTGTGTCCTAGCTTATTAGAAAGTATAAAGATTTATTGGAAAGTATAAAGATTTGGTATAGGGTAAGGATTTTCCCTTCACTGTATGACACTACTATTCTGGAAGAGTTTTACACAGATCTGCATATGAAAGTAACAGTGTTCAAGGTCTATAATAATTGATTAAAAGAAAGTAAATAATGAAAAAATTGCAAACAAATAGCATTTTGGGTGGAAAAATATTACATACCTGTTGCTGCGTTCTGGTGAATGATTCAGATGATATGACAATCTTTGATGTTACCTTGCAACTGCAAAAATGCTTATGTACATTTCAGTCTCTTTCCAGATAGAAATATTCATCTATAGAACCAGGAAAAAAAAAATCCTATAGACTATTACCATTGGAAAGAAATAAAAAAGAAAGGAAAACTACTGACCTAATATATATTCTTATATAAATATAAATTATATTTTCAGTAGATAACGTGTTGAAATAACACATCCCAAGCCAGCAGTTATTCTGACATTTATTAGGTATTCTATTAGGTATATATTATTTATTCTGGCAGGTATTATGTAACCAAAGTACACTAGGCCATTGTCTTGCTGAAAAACTTCCAGCCCCCTCAAAAGCTGTGCTAAACCTGCGACCTACAATAATATGCTGTTGGTGAAACGCTTTCCATCTCATGGGCTGAACATTTGACTCAGGTGGTTGCCTCCTGCTCTTTCAGAAAACTGGTTCAATGATGAAGGTAGCAGTGAATACAAGCAAATAGAATTTACTTAGTCCTATTTTTAAATGAACCACTGAGCTTCGCCTCTTAGTCTTTGTGGTAAAGAAGGGAAGACTGAAAACCAAAGGATTAAATATTTTTGGTAATATAATGAAATACTAGCCACAGTTGAGTGTAGAGCAACTATATAAACATTATGAATGAGTGCCAGTGTATTGGCTTTGTTATTTTTCAATTCACAGTAGTGCATCTGATTTTCTCTTTCTGTGTTCCTTGCTTTAATAAATGCCATGTCAAAACACTTTAGTAGACTGTAAAAAATATTTACAGACTTCTGAGTGCCAACAATATTACTGTAATTATCATTGAAGTGATGTACGGCATTAAAAAACATTCTTATTTAAGAATTTATTATTTAAATAGTGCAGTTGAAAGGCACGATCAAGTAACTACATAACACAGTCAAGGGAAGCAGAGAATCCACTTCATTGTGTAGGACAGTTAATTTATCTTCAGTCTGGAATCCTGCTTGTCACATAAAACTGTGAGGGCAGAGCTGAAGCTCAGTAACATAGGGCATATTAAAAAATAAAATTAATTTCAACCTCACTTTTTAAGTGGCAAAATAGCTAAGATGCTATCAAATTATGCATCTTATGTTTCAGAAGTGTTTAACAATTTTATGTGGACTGAGTTTTAGGTAACCAGCTGGAATTAAACACACAGTTTACAGTTATTATTTGCATAGACATGGCACGAGTTCAACCACAACACAGAACAAAATGAAGAGTTTGCACCCAAAGGGTAGATATTGTTAGTCCTCACCTCTCCTACTCCTAGTATCTTAAATCTTCAAGCACAAAGTACTGGATTACTTGTTCTAACTTCAAGTATTTGTAGTGTATATACAACTAATTCATTGTGACTTCTTTTACAGGCAGTGGAGAAAAACAACTATCTTTGGAATAAGTTACCTCAGCCTAAGAGACACAGGATAGATCATATTATTTCTGTACAAGTGGGAAGACAGTCTAATTGACTACTCTGATGTGACCTCTAAAGTAATCTCACATGATACCCCCAAATAATTCATAAAAGATGAGAATATATTCCTGAAAATCACTGTAATAAGATCATTTATCTGTAAAGTGTAATTCAAATTATCAGCTGCAGTAGTTTATCATTAATTAAATTATTCTATTAAAAGGAACTTGCAATCTAGTCAAAAGATTTACTTGATCTTTTAAATTTTTGTTTGCCAATTATTAAAGAGATAATGACTTTTCAGTCTACTTTCTGCACTTTCTCAAAAGTCGCACTAAGAGTAAATTAAGTAATGCAAAAAAGCTCCCTGTTTCTTTGTAATTCAACATTTAAGACAAATTCCCTTGTTGTATTAATATATATTATAGAATATAAATCTTCAGTGACAATGGTCTTCTGTTTCTGAGGCAAGATTAAATGAAGTGTCATATTTATTCTTCTAATTATAAATTCCCAAAACATTTAGAGTTATAGACGAGTATGTATACAGGCTTTTGACATTTTTTTCGTTTAGATAATATGTTGTCAGTTTTCATTGATACCTTTGTCAGTCTTCAACCTGTCATCTAACTACTCTTCTGTTAGATTTATTTTAATCTCTGTTGATGACTACATTGTTTAGTTTTACCTATGATTTAAGAGCAGGTCTCGTTCTTATTCTTAATGGATGGGGAATTTAAAAAAAAAAAAGAGAAAAAGAAAAAGAAAAAAAAATCTTCTATGATGTTCACTGCCCTTACTTCCTGGAAAGTAAGAGGGTGGTTACACTGCACAATAACAAAAAATGGTCTTTCATTTTAAATAAAATTTCCAAGTAAATTTAATTGATTACCAAACCATGTTACTGAGTTACATAATGAACAGATTACTTTGCATAAGAACATATGGGGGACTGGTGGAAAGTGGAGTTACAGATCTAGTAGCTTCTAATGTCCATCTGCAGACCCATGGTTTTAGATGCAGAGCTCTCCTATGACTAAGGAGTGGGAACTGCTGAAAACAAAAGTTTGCGAGAGGTTCAACTCTCTGTTCCTCTCCTTTTCAAGAGGAACCATGAAACACAGATGCATAAAAATTTTCTTATTTGGAACTTTCCACTTCTTTAAGAGTAGAAAACACCTAATAAATATTTTCTGTTAGTTTATGTTTAGTTTATGACAGAAGATATTTTCAGAAAGCAGAGGCTGTGAGCTTGCAGATTGTATTTCCTTGGGTGGCTTTTTTTTTTTTTCCTCAAAAACCAGATCTTAGTCTAGTTTCATTTGGGTATTCATTCCTCCCCAGATCCCATGAGCTGCCACCTTGTTGATGTAAATCATGGTAGAGAAGAAACATCCCAGAAGAGATCCTTTTAAAAACAAGGATAGTGTATCTGTTTGATGATACTGTATGTGTGCAGAACTCTGAAGGTTAATAGCTGCACCATGCTTCTCAGAGTCATCCTGATACCTCATCAAATGTGAATCCAGTTCTTTATCTTGATATGACGTGGGGATTCCCTGCATTCAGGAGACTGAATAATATAATGGGTAGGATTATGATCCAGAGCGCATGCACCGGTGTGTTTATGACATATTTGTATTCCAGGTTTTACATGAAATTGTGAAATTAATTCTGATCTACTTATGTAGGCATTACAGAACTTTTAAAGAAGGAATTGAACATTCCTGCTGGGCATAATTACTTCATAATTTTTCATCCACTTCCTTGGCTGTGAAGAGTCCAAAATATACATCAAAGCACATTTTCAGGAATTGAAATTAATCAGACTCTCATTCTCTTCTCTTTTTCCAGTCATTTATAATTAACAGTTAAAACTGCTAATTTTATTTCCAAGTTTCCCAGCTTCTCCAGCTAACAATACAGTTTCAAAACTAGGTCTCGTAATTGGTAGATCTTAGTTTTCCCACATCACTTAATTTTTCTTTAAGCAAGTCATATGATGAAAATCATTTTGTAACAATCATTTTTCCCCCAATTTCAACATCATAAAGTCATTTATGTTCTAATATCTGCTTTTTCTGTTTGAGTCAACTGTTAAATTATTCTGTTAGTTATAGCACTTCTTATTAATCTGGGAAATTCTGTGTCTATTTAGAAGGCAGGATGAACCAAGATTCATTTGAAAAAGAAATCTAAATCTTTGCTTAAAGTTTAAAACCTGAATTTCCAAATTGAGTATTAGATTCACAAAAACTTGAAATGGAAATTCATACTAAAATATGAAAACTTGTGTTGTGCTGTGTTTAGCCTAATGTAGAGAAGACTATTGCAATAATGGAATGTTCTTGAGTTGTTGAAAAGTTTTGAAGGAAATAAAAATGCAGTGGGGAAGACTCTGGAAAGTTATGGGCAGGCAACAGAGAGATAGTCAAAAGATTAGGTCTTAATTGAATATCATGGAAATAAATAAAAAAAAACCCCAGTTATTATTAAAAATGGAGACTGTATAAAAAAGATCAAATAAAGGGAATTGGGTTTTTTCTGGATAAAGAAATACAGCCTTTAGAGGTCACTGTTACAAGACATTGGAGTCATAATTCTTACAATGCTTCATAAAACAAGACTTTATACTGTAAAATTCTGTAACATCCTAGTTAATAGCAAACCAAGAAAATTACTAAATCAGCACAAAATTCCACAGTATTTTAAGGAAAATCTAAGGCACAATAGTGAAAAGAAAGGGACTGTTAAATATATTTTCATAGTTCATATTTCAGGGAAGAAGAGATGATATGAACACTTACAATGAAGAAGTTTTTTGAGTTTTTTTCCTGTGATTGAGTTTTTTTCCTGTAATTACATTTGAATAATCACTTTTTAAGGTAACAGGATAGGTAAAATCCATATTTTGACAAAGCCAGTTGAACTTTTGTCATTGTCTATAGTGGGGGCAGACTTCCATGTTCATTGCTTTTACTGGAAGCTTTCATAAGAGTTAAACCATAAAGGTAATGTAATGCTAAAAAAATAATTATAAGAAAGGGATTATTTTCTATTTTCCATATATTATTTCATTATTAGACTTTAATTAGAATATTTTGGTTTATCCATTTGACATGTTTATGTATTATTAACTTTTGAAAATGAGGAGAGGTTTTAACACATTAGGAGCAGATTGTCTGCTTCTGAAAACTTTTTTTTACATTACGGTCAAATCTATCATACATGGTTATAGTATCTATCATACAATCATGCTACATAGTACTCAGCTGGCATTGTTGAACCAAAACCAGATTATATACTTTTTCTTATATACTATATCTTGTTAGATACCTGATGTTAGGCTTGAATTTTTTTTCCATGCGGTTTAAATATTATGCATCATATTTCATATCAGTGAATACTTTCTCTATGAACGTTACTTTGTTTTCCTAAAGAAGTTAAGAACTTTCATAAAAAGGGGATGAAAGTATGAATTATATGTTTGGTTGTTTTGGGGTTTTTTGTTTGTTTTTTTTTTTTTTTTTAATTAACCTTTACAGTACAAGAACTATAGATTTTAAAACAGTGTTTTTGAAGATAACCGTATATAGTGCTAATGAGTAAGGAAAACATCAAACAACTAGTACATAACTTAGGTGGATTGCACAAGTTCATGAAGTCAGACTTCCTGGAATGAGATCCCAGGTTTCAGGAATGTTGAGTAATCTTTTTGATTACTCCAGCATATAAATGATCTTTAATTTTACTTCTGATAAAGAAATAACAAATCTATAGCAATTTTAAAACAGTGAAAAATCAACAAAATTAATTTGGAAATTAGGAAAGTATTTTGCCAAGTGTCTTTGGAGGGTGGAAGAAAAAAGAAAATAATTTTCTTACAGAATTTTTTTACTTGGTTCTAGACAGCAAGTAATTTTTAAAGTTACAGTTTGAATTTCATAGATTTTATCCTTTGATCTATTTACAGTAATATAAAGCCCAGTTATTTTTAAAATTTAAGATTGGATTTTCCACTTAAAGCAGCTTTAAGAACATGAAGTGTCTTCAAGTCTTTTAAATGCAGGTAGGACAAAGCTTCATCTACATTGTTATGAAATAGGTCATATGCTTTTGATTCCACATTCTCAGTTGTTCCCAAAGTAAACCTATCCATTAAATATTGGGCTTGACTGCACATCCAGTGAAATCATAGATAATTACCTTTAAAAAGCCCTTATTTTATATTTGCTTTTGGCAGCATTTGTTGAGCACCTACCAAGATAGTGACATAAATCCCAGTCAAACAAAGAGTTTAAGTCTGTGCTTAAGTCTAAACACATAGTTTTATCTAATTAAAATAGTGGATGAACACATCTGACTTCCAGCCTCCAGTCTTAAGACAGTTAAAACTCACAACTGGATCAAAAGAATTTATGCTTTCAATAACAAAAATATCAGTCCTGAGGGAGTGATATTCGATGTTATCTTAGTAACACAGGAAAGGAATTCCTTAACCAAACCATAAAAATGTATTTTACTCTGACAAAAAAAAAAAAAAAAAAAAAAAAAAAAAAAAAAAAAAAAAAAAAAAAAAAAAAAAAAAAAAAAAANACAACAAAAAAACCCCAAACTTTTCTGTGATATGAAAAAGTCCAATTATTTATTATGAAATTCTGTCTATATTGTACTCAATGATCCTTTGACAACTTCAGTGAAACAAGAACATCATTCTTTTTGGAATATGAATGTCTTACAGAATAGCTCTGTTATACAGCTGTTACATACTACAGAATACATAAAGTCAGAAGTTTAACTCACTAAGAGACTAGAAAAGGGTGCGTATTATTTTCTCTCACATAAATACTTCCAAAGATCACAAAGATTCTCAGAAGTTTCTTTCTTTCTTAGTGATTTCCTTGCATAGTTTTTATTTTTTATTCAGGGAATATGAATGTTATTTTTTCACATTGAATTCTGACTGCTTTATGGTTGAATAAGAGATAATGCATATTCTGATCTTTTATAATCACTAATAAAAGTGGAAATAATATTTTTTAGATTACCTAGGATTTATATTACCTTTACATGCCAAATCAGCCATCACACACTAACATTAGCACACTAACTGAAATGAGATTCTGTCATGAAAAATGCCGCTGAATAGCAGAGTAGACTTCAAGACTTCTTCAGTTTTACTCTAACATTGTAAGCCTGGATTTATGCTAGCATTGTAAGCCTGGATAATCCATCTGCATATTCAGCCCTGCCAGTAAAAAGTTAGAGGCATAGTTTATCCACAGAAGTTGGGTTACCACATTATTTTACAAAATAGTACATGAGGAGAAATATCTATTTTAAATTTAAGTACTCCAAAGTATTGTATATGCAAAACATTAAATAAGGGTTTAGCTGGCAGCCAGAGCCAGCATTGCTGCATGGCTTTATCCTAAATTCCCATCAGTGTGTGACAATTGGGTACTTGTGTTTTATTTCTGTTCTAAGAATTATTAAAAGCAGCTTCTGGTCAATGAACAGTAAAGTGGCAGTATCGCCCAGCAGACACCTTTAATGAAATTCTGCTTGGTTCTGCGCAGCAGGTAGAATTACTTACACTAAATATCTTACAACTTTCTTTCTCTCCATCTTTTTAATGTCATTCACCTAATAAACATAACCCCAAGTATTGATAGCTATTTAGTAGAAAAAAATATCTCAGAAAGTGCTCACTGTAGAAAGTAAAAGCCTGATATAAACTTTAATGCAAATAACCTATTTAGAATGCTGGATCAGCATTACAGTTGTAGGAAAATATTTTCTTATTTTGGAATAGTAAAATTTTGGATCCTAAAGCTTGAGGAAAACACCTCTTCTAAATGTAATTTATTTTTAAAAGTTTTCTGAAGGTTCAATGTGGATGTAATATGGAGAATTTCAAGCCTGCATGGACATAAATAAAATATGTTCTTTAAAGTTTGATCTGAGAATATTTTTTGTTGTCAGCAGAAAAGAATTTATCATGATTCAAAGGAAACAAAATGACTGATATGTTCAAACTAGTCTTCATACAAATCATACTGTTTTATCACAAGTCAGAATATTTACTGTATTTCTGTACATCCTTTTTGCTTTTATATGACATTATCTAACACTGATTAAGCAGTTTAATTTATAATTTTTTCTTGGAGTCTGCTGTTTAGGGGTAGGCTTCCTTAAGTGGTCTTAATTTTAATGTTTCACTTTTCAAGCTCTTCTTTTTCATTTAAGTTTTCAAAATTGAATTATTTGAAAAGAACTGTTGATGCACAACACCTAATTTAACTCTACCTAATCAAGTAAAAATATACAAACTTAAAAATGAAAAAATAAGAACACTTAACAGCTTAGAAAAAAATGTGGATGAAATGAAATAATGGCCAAAGATTTAAAGTCACTTTCTGGAACTGGAAAGGAACAGAGAATCCCACATAGTGTTGCCAATCTGTAAAGAAGCAATTAAATTTATTGGCTGTAGGAGAACAACTTTCGTGTTTATATGTTTACTCATGTACATACAGGCTACACAGTTTGGCCCTGAGTGAATACCTCTGAATAAAAAATCCAATAACGTATAGCAGTGTTGATGTACAAGCTAAAAAGACCTAAACCTTAAATGAATTTCAGGGATTCCTTTTTCCAGTGTCTGTTCCATAAGATATATTTTAAAAAAAATAAATATGTTTTTGGTGAAGATTATCATGGAAAGAAAACTTTTATTCTAGAAAGTATTATTTTTAACTGATATTTTGAAATCCACCCCTTCTTCCCCCATCCAATCTTTGACCTTGTCAGGTTTAATAGTTTTTAACTTTTATTCAGTTGTCATATTCTTGTCTCTCATTATCCTTGCTAAAAAAATTACCATCTGTCTGAATCAACAATATTTTCATTCTTAAGGCATCTTCTCCCACAACATATGTCTTCAGTTTCTAATGTGACTCAGAATACTTGAAGAATGTTGTCAACGATCATGCCACCATACTGATTGAAGCAGCCTTGACATTTTGCCAATTAAACTGTACACTTTAAAGAAAAACATAAATAGCATTTTGCTTTGTTGCAAAATCCATTAAGGCTCACTAGGATATTAAAACAGAATTTCCTTATTTTTTTTATATTTATGAAATAACAGGAAATCAAATTTTTTGGCATGTTTATTAAATTACTTTTATAGTACTAACATTTAAAAAAAATTAAATATAACTTTAGAAGGCTTTTTTTTACATCTAAATGAACAAGTGAATTAAACCAATAAAACATGTTTTTGCATAACTCCAGAAGTATATCATAGTACAAAAAATTTTCAGACCATGGAATTTGTGTTAAATTATATTGTTGCCTACGTCTTACGCTCTAATTGCTGATTTTAAAGTATACACAATTTTTTATTACCTTCACATGTGCATGAGTTTCTAAAATATATTTTGCCATTAGAAAACAAGAACATTTAAGGACTTGAAGTGGAGGAGAATACAAAGTTCAAAAGTGGATGGAGATTTACTTTTGAGTGTAGATTCTAAGGAAAACTAGTTTCAGTTAGAAGAAATTAGGAGTCTTTGGAGCCTTCAAAATTAATGCTTATATGCAGAATATTCTGCTTTGTCTTTTTTTTCATAGACCTTTGAACATTTTTGTCCTGCAAGGTATTATATGTCTTGTCTCCTCCATATTCAAAGGTTTTTAGTAAGGTTAGTTGAAAGTTTTCCATCAGAGTTATTCTGCAGAGTAAACACAAATTTCTGCACACATTTTCTTCCTACAAAAAAGCCTGGTTTCAGTATTTTTCTTTGGGGTTTTTTTGTGGTTTTTGTGGGGTTTTTTTGTTGTTTTGGGTTTTTTGGGGTTTTTTTTTTTTTCCTTAAAAGCTAGATGATGCACTTTTGATACATCCCAAATGGCAAAGAAAATTGCAATTTTAATGTGTAGTTGCATCACATGTAGACATCCTATATAGACATTGGTAAGGAACTGGAACAGGTTGCTTAGGGAGATTGTGGATGCCCCTTCTCTGAAGCTGTTCAAGGCCAGGCTGGATGGGGCTTTGAGAAATCTGTTCTAGAGGGAGGTGTCCCTGCCCATGGCATGGGGGTTGGAATTCGATGATATTTAAGGTCCCTTCCAACTCTAACCATTCAATGATTCTATGATCACATTTGGATATGCAACAGGATGCCAGGTTCAATGTCTGCACCTCAGCATGCAGAAGGAAGTATAAAAAGACCCACACTAAAAGCCTCAATTTCTGTGTGAAGTGTTGATTGCTGACAAAGACTAATGAGATCTTCTCCACCCAGAGTGGGAAGGAAGCACTACTGCTGTAGGCGACTTCTCTGCAAAATTACTCTGCAAAGCCTTGCTACCAGCTAAACAGCAGAACTGGGATAATTGACTTGATGAAACTATTTTTCTCTTAAACCCTAACACTCCCATTTTTTAAGCTGCTTTGGACTGCTCCATTGCTTATTCTCTGTATTTCCATAAGGAATATACAAAACCTCTGATTTACCCTGTAAAAATAGAGCAATTTGCCTTCAGAAAGGGTAAATGTCATTGAACGTACAGCAAAAAGCCTATGTACATTCCCCTGGGAAGGAATCTACATCTTGCAAAATATTTGCATATATATTTGCTGTGGGGAAGCCTTGAGTAGGGCCGTGGAAAAACAGCATAAAGTTATAATATTTGAGACAACAAATACAGTTATGTTACTGAGTTGTAGTTCTTTTCATGAGACAGTAACATAGACCTGAGACGCTTATCATGCAAAGCCTCAATCTCAAAGCTGTAATTTTCTTACATTATTTGGAGCCTTGTAGAATGCCCTGAGCATTTCAATAGTGTTTCAATAGCTGAAGGATGATTAGAATTCTTCTGCATATATACAAAAAGGCTTTCTTTAAATGTAAACAGGTAAAACTGAAAGAAAAAATAATCACAAATACACAGAAAAAAAAAAAGGCATAATGTAAAAGGAATATCTGTATTTCATGAGAATGTGAAAGCTTTTGTCCATGACCGGCTTAATAAGCGTTTGTTAAGGTCTCACATTCTTTAAATCTGAATCTCATCTATTTTAAGATTGTACTAATTTTGGCACAACTATTAAGCAAGGACACATCATTTCAAAGAACATTTTTAAAACTCAACAGCAGTTTAAGTAAGGAAACCTTTATTTCTTGTGTCACTATTTACTCAAAGTGAGATTATCACCAATCTTTATTATGTTCTTTCTTATGGTTTAAGACAGATACTAAAACCAAATAAATACAGCAGATTATGATAAGATACTTTATCCCATGGTGAGAATACCAAGCAAGACTTATGTAGAATTAAATTTGCATTCCACACAATGTTCGCGTGTATAATCAAGTACTGTGTGCAGTTAAATGAGTCTGTTGTCTTGCTATAATGAATATCTACATCCATCCTAACTGTTAATGAGGAATAAATGACTTATTATCAATGAATGGCAGTATCTAAATAGCTCTGCAACAAAAACAGAATATTAATATGTGTAGCTAAAATAGATCTTAAATGATAATGAACTTACTCAGACTATTAATTATTTTAAAAGCCTCTAGTAAGTTTTACTGCTTCTGGATGGAATTGAAGCTCAGCTGGGTCACTTGCAGATAGAGTTAACAAATGACCATTATTGTCAAATTAATTTCTGAATGTTTCTAAGCTCTTGGTATCAGTCAAACCATGTTCAAACCATGAAATTACAACTATTGGAGGAATTTGGCTTGTTGTTTAAGTATTCCTAGCAGTGCCATGACAAGATAACAGCTTACCTATATGGACTAACAAATTCTGGATGAAGAATAAGCTGTGAAATTTCATGTAATTCTTCCTAACTTTAGGTAAGTTTTCAGCTTTTATTTAGATCAAGGAAGCCATTCCCAGGCTTTGCTTGATTCAGGAAAATTAAGTATCTCAGGAAGCCTTAGTCAGACAGCAGAACAATAAGCAATTTTTGATTTTGCCATCTGGTGCGACAAATTTCACGTAAAACTTTGTCTGGATTTCATAATCTCCAGGACACAGTTCTAGGCATGCTTATTTTCAGGCTCTTCCACTAAGCGCGCGAAATGAAAAGAGGAAAGTAGTTTGAGGAATAAATTCGGGGTTGGGATCATTTTTGTATGCATTTTTAATGGATTTTCCCTTTTTTTTTTAGATATTGTGAGAGTAATACTTAGTAAAATTGTTGTTTCTAGAAGAAAAGACTGGTTTCACTCTGATGTTGTAAGTGAAATTTTATATAATACAACAATACAAGAAAAAAAAATTACTGTAAATTCATATAAGTGGACAGGTCAGCAAGCCTGTGTTGTAAAGTAAATTGTTATATAATAAATAAACTGATCTAAACACACAATAATATGTATCTGTGCAGCTAATTAATGTGTATGTTTGAGTGTTATACTGGACTTGAAAGAATCAATGCACCAGTACAGATTAGGGGCTGATCTGCTGGAGATCAACTCTATGGGAAAAGACCTGGGAGTCCTGGTGGACAACAGGATGTTCATGAGCCAGCAATATGCTCTTATGGCCAAAAAGGGCAATAACATCCTGGGGTGCATCAGGAAAAGCATGGCCAACAGATTGAGGGAGGTTATCCTGCCGCTCTACCCTGCCCGGGTGAGGCCTCATCTGGAGTATCGGATCCAGTTCTGGGCCCCTCAGTTCAAGAAGGACAAGGAACTGCTGGAGTGGGTACAGCAAAGTGTTAGAAGGATGACTAGGGGCCTAGAACATCTCTCTTATGAGGAAAAGCTGAGATGCTTGAGTCTTCTTAGTCTGGAGAAGAGAAGACTGAGCGGGCATCTTATCAATGCTTATAAATACTTAAAGGGTGGGTGTCAGGAGGATAGGGCCAGACGTTTTTCAGTGGTGCCCTGTGACAGGACAAGAGCTAACAGGCACAAACTTGAACATAGGAAGTCCCATCTAAACATAAGGAGGAATTTCTTCACTTTGAGGGTGGCAGAGCCCTGGAACAAGCTGCCCAGAGCGGTGATGGAGTCTCTCCCTCTGGAGACATTAAAAATTCGCCAGGTTGCATTCTTGTGCAACCTGCTCTAGGTAGACCTTCTCTGGCAGGAGTATTGGACTAGATGATCTCTGGAGGTCCCTTCCAACCTCTACCATTTTGTGATTTTGTGATTCTGTGAATTTCAGATAATGAATGTTGCCAAATCTAACTAGTTGCTATGACAGATTTTCAGACCATTCCTTTAAAGTCCTTCATTACTTAAATACCATTAAGTATTTAGTACTTTAATACCATTAGTATTAAGAAACCAGTAACATGAATTAAAAGGCATCTAGACCTTTGGTGTCAAGATTTGAAAGATTTCTGTTACACCAAAAATCTCTTAATGGGTCAAAAGGAAATGCCTGATGTGTAAAGCCAGTAATTTGTCAAATTTGTCAAATTCAAATCTTAGCAGTCTAATCAAAGACTTACTGTAAGTTTAGAATTTATTATTACAAAAATGAAAAATTAAATAAAAAAATTAAGATACATGTATTCATTTAGGTGTATTCATTTATATAGTCATATATTATATACATTATTTATTTCCAGAAAAAGTCTTAAAAAACAATAATGCAGTTCAGAATAGCATACTACTACATACATACTACATACTAAGGGCTTTAGTTCTCTGGACTTAAGAAGAGACACTTTGCTCAAGGATACTCAGGTACTAAATCTTTTCTAAGAATTATCAGCAACATACACTTCATGCTTTCTTCCTTACACATTTTTTCAAGATGAAATTTAAATCTGAATTATAAAGACAACTGAAAAATTAGTCAAGTTTAGACAATAGATCAAAGACTAACCAAGTTCTGATTCAGCATAATTCCCAATTCAGTAAGATTTTAATTTCCTTGGACGTGTCACTGCTACACTGGTACTTGTGCAAGGTTTTCTTTGAAATACCAAGGACTGAAGCATTTGTTAGAAAATGGGAATCCAAAAATAATTCAAGAGGAGATGAGGAATTGACTTTGAGAATTTTGTGAGAAGAATGCTTAAGCCTTTCAGAAATTATTCTGCATCCAAGAAAATTTCACCTTGAATAAAGCATCTCTATAAATGTGAGCCCTTAATTAAAGAGTTTCTCTCTTCAATTAAAAATTTTAATTGATCTCTGGACAGTGCACAAGAACAAAGGGAACAGAGGAACTGGAATAGTCAAAATCCTGATTTTCTAGCAAAACTTTTCCTAAATAAAAACAGTTTAAGATACCACTAAACACATGCGATAAAATATTTGCAATCCAGAAGCCAAAGTTTGATCTGTTACCTGCATTACATGTTGAATGCATTGTGAAAATGATACACTACTTTTTCATTAATAGCATGACAAAGTTGCTTCAAATGTACCAAAAGGCTTCACCTGTGACCTGTGCAAAAAATACAAGAATTTTTAAGATAACACAAGCAGTGAAAGATTACTGAGGGAAGGACAGGCAGTTTGGCTGATACTAAGAAATCAAAAATATGAGTAGGAACTAGAATCATGGGAACAGCTCAATGTAGAAAGCCTTGGCTACGTGGTAATACATCAGATTCAAATTTTGGAACATATTGGTTTGGTGTTAGTAGTAAATAAACCAAAAAAAAATTGATAACAATGTTACAGTGCTTTGACTGTAACCTGAAAGCAATTTTCAAAGGAAGTGTTAAAGTATATTACATAAAAAGTGATTTAAGTATAAAGATAGGCTTTATGTTCATTTAAGTAAGAGAAATAATATGCAGAGTTGGATTTGGTACATAAAGTGTCCAAGATGTCGTGTCCATTTGTTAGCTTTAGGTAAATTATACCACTGGAGTTTCCTGGATAAAGTCACCTTGATGTTGCTGAAACATGAAGGAGAAAATGTTTGGTACAATAACAGCTTTGTTCAATCATATATTTTCTATGTAAGATTAATAAAATTGTTTTATTTGTGATTTATAGTAGCACTAGGTAATCTAACTGGCCTGCATCAGTAATGACATAGATCTCTCTTTTTTTTATTTTTATGATGAAATCAGTTTTTAAATTTCATTTTAGTATCTGGTTGTCAGTTACTATCCATCAGTTATTCTTTTCTACTTTATTCAAAAAAGGTTTTCCCTGGTACACTCTATTTCATAGCCCTTTCAAAGAAATCACATGAAAGCATTCAATGAGCCATACATGCCTACATAAAGTTAAATATACTTTTTATCTCAGTTGCATATTTATTTTATACAGTATGTCACTAGATTTCCATTGAGTTTAAAATTTGAGTGTTGTTTTTATATCAAGTCACACATTAAAATATTGTCTGGTAGCTAGAACTATTCTACTGTGATTGAAGCCATCCGCAGCCCCTTTGGCCAGAAGTGCTCAGATGTGCTGTGTGAGTACAGTGTAATGGCTTTGGCATCAATACAATTATTCACACCTCCTGTAGCAAACTAGAACACACCATTAACTCATTTATGTTTCACTGATAGAGTACATTCATTTTCTAAATTGTTGCAGGGCTGTGCACTGTCATTAAGATTCTCAAATGATATCTTATTTGTATGAAACTTTAAAGTCATTAAGATCTTTTGTGAGTGGAAATCTTGGTGAGTTGATATAAATTTGCTCAGAGAAGTACAATCAGTTCTATGTTTTACAGGCAGGTGGATGGTAACCTGCTGGTCCTATCCTCTCAACCATATTGATAACAAAATATCTACCAATACATAGCACAAGCTTTACTGGGATATACTGTGTAATCTTGAGTCTTTTATAATAGTTGAAGAGAGAACATTGACTTTACAGAAGGATAAGGAAACCTGAGGGACACATTAGAGGTTGGAACAGATAATACTTTTAAAAGGTTTTGCTTTTTAATGGAGGGGACAACTGAATCTATACTCTTAAGGGTTAATAGCCTAAACGACTTAATTGAAGGAGGAAATTAAACTAATGATTGCCAGTCAAGCAAACTCTCAAGCGAGTAAATTGTTTAAAAAAATATGTATTTACATGTATCTGAAAAAATGCTCCCATGTTAAAAGTGTTGAACTATTTGACAAATAGCAAAAGTGATCTCAAAGAAAGGAAATAGACTGATTCTGAAATCTATAAAAAGCAAAATAATATTAGCAATGTGCCTGGAGTCAGGATTCCAGAACAATCTTCTTTACATTACATATCTTTCACTACACCACAAGAAACAAGAACAAAAATGTTCATTCTGGAGATACTTTTGATTCTGGCAACCTGGCACAGCATGAAAATCTGATATTAAACCAGGTATTCCTGAGGCCGTTGTTTTTGATATATAGTTTTTCAAGAGACACCAACTTCCAGCAAAATTAAACAGGAGCTACTTCTAGGTAGCTATAACCTTTTATAATGATATGGATACCTACTTCTTACAGCTGAGAAATTGACTTTCAAGTTCAGAGAACCAAACCCAAAAGCTCATAGCCCTTGAGATCAAGCAGCTGATCAATCTGAAACAAAAGATCCATTTTGCTTTTTTTTTTTAATGTGTGTAAATATAGTCTTGAACTCTTTCCTTGAAATGAAAATGAAAGTATTTAATTTGGAGTCAAATATTTTAATTTTTAATTTTTCTTCTTTTCAGGACAGTTTGACAAAAGGTTAGAGTATCAGTTGTATTTTTTCATAAATACCTATTCATAACACTTCCAAATTCATTATAATTTTTACGTAAACTAAGGCAGTTCCTCACAACTTGGTGAGGCAAGTCCACGTTTATAAAAGCATATCATATTTATAAGTCAGGAAATCATATCCAAGTAGGTTTTTTTTAGTTTATGTCTGAGTCAGAAAATTGTTAAATGCACCTGTGATGAGACCTTGAGTCAGCCAGATCTTGTAGGTAGGTCTAACATTGCTGCTTCACTTAAAGAGAATGCAACAGCAGCATCATGAAAAGCTTACAAACTCAAAAGATAGGCTTCAGTGAAAGGCAGAATCAAAACTGGAGGTTTTTAAAGTGGAGCAGCCCTGCTAAGGTAGGTGATAAAAATGGAAATGAAAAGATTTCTTAAAGAAACCTCCCCAGTCCTTTCTGTTCTTACAGCACTGATTCTCTTCTCCAGCCTGGGTCTAGGTATAGAATTCCGAACTTGGTGCTTATGACAGATATCTGCCTACATGTCTGCTTCTTGCTTGTTATCAGAGTGATCGTAGAAATTTTTGCTGCTTGTTTGGGTTCCTGGCTTTCTTAGCCTCTCCCTTGCTTCTTGTACAGCAGCAGCCTTGTCAGCTCCCTAAGCTCAGTTGCAATCTGTGAAGGAATATCATGTTCCTGATAGGAATAGAGGCATAGCATTAAGGCAGTCATCTCACAAAGTGCTAGACTATTGATGGAAAACAGCACAGGCTCACAGGCTATTCAATAGTGTACACTATTAATTATACTTTTTCGCTATAAAAAGCCCATATATAAATTGCAATGGATTTTTTATTTTTAAGAATTCATTGTTTTCAAAATTAAACCTAAAGTTGTCTACACCGTGAAAGGAAGAAAATAAGTGATGGTTAAAGTAGTAATAGGTGTTGTACTTCTTCAGTCTCAGAGATCTTCCATGACAGAACAATCTGAGTATGTGGTTAACTTTGATTTGTTAACTCCCATTTACAATTTTACTCTTTAATCCATACGCTGTCAGACCATTGGGTCTACCTACTACGTGAAACAACCCAGTTCATTGTATCCTGTAGTCATCCTCAAGTACCACCTCTACATTTTCACTGAGGTTTTTCATTAAAAAGAAAAACAAACAAAAATGAGTACACAAAACAGATCTCATTAGTCAGTCAACTCAGGCTTGTTGTGAATATTAAAAGCTTTTATAAGTACATTGATAATTAATAACCTAACATGTTAGACAGATACAAATTTTATCATTAGAATAGCTGTAATATTTGTTGCTTGTTTGTTTGTGTGGTTTGGCAAGAAATTACAGCTCTTTCTGGTACAAAATACATGACTAATTGACCTGGATGATTGTATTCCATGTTTGATTATTGACAAACCGGCCAATTGCACAAATTTTTAATCATTTGGGATTAAAAGTCATGTCTAAATAGAGCATTTCAGTGAAGCCTGGCAAATGCCTGCAAAGGATCTTTTGGACAATGTTCCTCTTATGACCACATGCAGCAGAGTGATTATTCTATCTTTCTGCTTTCACAGGAGAATTTTTTATTCTCAGAACTGCAGGGAAAATTCTTAATATTTTGCAATTTAAAATTTTGGCTATGTAAGTAAAAAACTATTAAAGGAAAAAATTAAATTTAAGATAGGACTATGTAATAAAGATACCCATAATATTTTGGGAAATATCATACACAGTGTTTACACAAAGAAAGTCAGTCAAAATGCATCTGACCACCAAGTCACATGAATTGTTTCTATGCTGTAAATATCTCTTTCTCTTCATAAAATAAAGATCTGAAGAAGAATTTTTTTTTTTTTCAAAACTGTTTACACAAGCAATATAGAAAGTTAAGAAATATGTTATTACTAATATTTTTTATTGTTTATTAGATATGGTAGAATATAATTAACAGTTGAATTGTATGACTTTTTTTTCCTTTAATCACTCAAGTATAGTCAAATACTTATTTCATAATACAGTGAAGTAGAGTAGTAGAATTGCCTAAGCTCAGGACTAGTCAGTAGTGTGGTTAGTCTTTTGTCTTCACTGCACCTTGATTAGTTGGTGGAGTTATTGTAACTAAACAAATGAAAAGGATAAATGTTAATAGAAGTGAATACATATAAAGAAAATAAAATGAAACAAGAAAAAAAATCAGCTATTCCTAAATAGGACTGAAACTCTTATTTTTATTCACTCGGGTCTAAAGAATGGGATTCACAATGTACGTCTGAGCTTACCCTCAGTGTTATTGGAAAATTCATGTTCATGCAGTGAACAAGTGGGTCCAATTTAAATCATTTTGTCTTGTTGTCTTTCTAAAACTCATTGAAGATGTTTCTGTGAATGCCATCTCATTATTTTATGTTTCACTACAGACAATTTTGAGATATTTTACATGAAAGATGCTTTACTGAAATGAATTGACTTGACTTTTGCATGTAAAACTTTCAACTGTCTTGGATTTTTTCCATTAAAATGTTGTCACACTGGCTTTTCAATGTTCTGATGCTCCTTCTGATGCTGTAAAGAAAAACCAGGAAAACTGTCAAACTATAGATAAAAAGTTCACGTATCTGCTGTTATTTTTCTTCCATAACAGCTGCTTTTTACTTAATTTCTACCCACACTTTTCCAGATGGTGTTTATGCATGAAGTGTGTTTGCAATGCACAACTGTTGCAAAGGAACTAGTAACTAATATTAGGGAGACATATTAAGATGGATGGATTGTTAATCAAACAATACAGTACATTTGTTGTTTATAATTTTTCTAACTTAGCAGCTTTATTTTAAACTTACTACCTTTGCCTTTTATGCTTCTGCTGTGTTTCTGGAGTATTTGGGGATTTTTTTCATACACCACAGAATAGTCACCTCATATACCTTTACTCTGTGTGCTGGTAAAAAGGTAACCATTACTTTCAGGTTTCTGCTCTTTCTCAGCACCAAATGAAACAATTCTCTGTAGCCTATTTTGGTGTCAACATTATTGACTGTAGCAAGTTGACAATAGGCTATAATACACATCCATACACACCTCTCCTTATTCCGCAGACTTAATGATACATTAAAATAGGAACAGGCAACAAGAAGGAAAGAGTTGCAGATAGTTACAAACCATTCTGGAAGAATGGAAGGATCATGGATTTGGCATGTACACATCTGCCTTTTCCTGGACAACCGAAACTAGTCCTGAGACTGGTTCAGTATTAAGTGCTAAAGGATGCAGACAGATCTGGGTTCATTTGCTTAACTCCAGACGCTTATTCTAGGTGTTCAGATGATGAGTCTCACCACTCTGGGCTCCATCACTTCTCACTAGGAAAAGATCCGTATCCTGGTCACGACTTGGGACTGCTCAGCACCTAGGAGCTGCTATTTCTTTCACAGAATCACGGAATGATATGAGGTTGGAAGGGACCTCCAGAAATCATCTAGTCCAACCCCCTTGCCAAAGCAGGTCTTCCTAGAGCAGGTTGCACAGGAACTTGTCCAGGTGAGTTTTGAATGTCTCCAGAGGGAGACTCTACCAACTCTCTGGGCAGTCCCTGTTCCAGTGCTCTGCCACCCTCAAAGTAAGAAATTTCTCCTCATGTTTAGGTGGAACTTCCTATGTTCAAAGTTGTGCCCATTTCTTCTTGTCATTTCACTGGGCACCACTGAAAAAAAGACTGACCCCTTCCTCTTGACACCCACACTTTAAGCATTTATAGGTGTTGATCACATCCCCCTTCGGTCTTCTTTTCCATTGATGACAGATTCAATAACCTCAGCATTGCACACTTACTTGCCTCAGTAAGGTGGAATTAATTAGGGCACATCTTTAGACATCTGAAAAGAGTTGAAACCCCAATCTTCCTAACCTGGGCTACAGTCACCTTCTGTGAGTCATTGGCACGTTCTGATCTTCATAATAAAATTAATGGGCTTTAACATAGATGGTTATTGCTATCAAACTCCACAGTTTAAAAATCACCAGAAGTATAAAACCAAAAGATAACCGCAGCTACTCTTAGTATAATCATGTTTAGGAGGCCATTTACAGCATACAGTGCAAGGCGGTTTTGACAAATATCAATGTAGTGTGCTATAGTTTCCTTTTTTACTTTTCTTCTCTCCAACCTCTTTTCTCCAGGGTGACTTGGTTCTCCCATTAAGGTTTTTCCAAATAGTACTGCCACGCTTATATTTACCTTTGAAAAAAGAAGAGCAGGAAGAGAAAGGCAATGATGAACTTTCAAATAATTTGATTTCCATTCCAAAAGTTCGTACTTCTGACTATAAGTGAATTATATAGTTGTAGATTAAGTTGCATTCTTGTCACTGTGTGTTATGTTATTCTGGTCTGATGTAACATGATGTGATCAAAATAAACATGAATTAATGAGACATCTACATTTACCTTTCTTAATCTGACAGAGCCATTCTAATGATATATTAAGAGCAAAGCTACAGAAGCGTGAAAACTAAAACCACTTGACAGATTTTTTTAAAATTTTGGATCATTATTTTAAAACTTTGTAAACTGAGTTTAAAATATTATTTTTACTATTCAAAGCTGTTACTTGTTCATGCATGTGCATATTTTCTCAGGAAAAGTAATGAAAAAATGGATTAATTGCATTCACAGTCACATACGTTTTGAAATCAGAAGAGGATTAACAGTAACATCACAGAATCACAGAATCACAGAATCTTAGTGGTTGGAAGGGACCTTTGAGATCATCGAGTCCAACCACATGAAAAAAACAAAAAAACAAACAAACAAACAAAAAAACCCCAAAAAACAAAAAACAC
>VXBJ01007653.1:3703-17333 GCA_013400055.1 Nycticryphes semicollaris | reverse complement strand
TCCTTCCTGTAGTGAGGGGCCCAAAACTGAACACAGTACTCGAGGTGAGGCCTCACCAGTGCCGAGTACAGAGGCACGATGACTTCCCTACTCCTGCTGGCCACACTGTTCCTGATACAAGCCAGGATGCTGTTGGCCTTCTTGGCCACCTGGGCACACTGCTGGCTCATGTTTAGCCAGCTGTCCACTAACACTCCCAGGTCCTTTTCTGCCAGGCAGCTTTCCAGCCACTCTGCCCCAAGCCTGTAGCACTGCCCGGGGTTGTTGTGACCAAAATGCAGGACCCGGCACTTGGCCTTATTAAACCTCATCCCATTGGCCTTGGCCCATTGATCCAACCTGTCCAGATCCCTCTGTAAAGCCTTCCGACCCTCAAGCAGATCAACGCTCCCACCTAGTTTGGTGTCATCTGCAAACTTACTGAGGGTGCATTCAATCCCCCTGTCCAGATCATCGATAAACATTTTCTGCTATTAACATTTTATAGTTGAAAGAAATAAAAGCAGGAGTCATAGACTAAAATAAATGCATTTCGTTCTTCTGCAATTAATACTTTAAAAAGATAACTACATATTCATTCTTCCAAGCAGGGTTCACACTGAATCACATAAAGAAACAAGGATATATAGTGGTAAGTTTAATACTATAAAAAATTATGCGGTTACTGAGAGAACTGGAGAAGTCACTCAAATACAGGTTAATCAATACTAATCACATTTGTGCCTACCTTTATGTTTCATTCAGCAGTAAGAAGGAATCCATAGGACATATTGCACTTCCATTCTTTATACAAAGAAGGAAGCAGGAAGCTTCAAGGCTGACAAAGTGAAAGGGAGTCCCCAAGAAACCACAGTCCAGAACCATTGTTTCAACTGAAAAGAGTATGTTTGGCTTTAACTAACAGGGCAAGAAAAGATATTCCTTTCCCATGTAGTGTGCTTCTCAGGAACAGAGACTTGCCTATTGCAATACAAATTAACATATTTTTTGATTGAAGGTGAGATACTATACCAATTTTGTGGCTTTTCTTTTTTTTTTTTCTTGAAACACTCTATGAACTATATATATATCCAACCATAAATGAACACACACATATGCATATGTGGTTTTTTTTCTGTGCTTTTAAATAAGTGTAAGCACAGCAATAATACATTTCAGAATGTGCCCACTAAAAAAAAAAAAAAAACCAAAGGATGACAATTACACGCTATTTAAACAAATTCCATAGTAGGTGAGCAAAAAGTCCAAGTAAATTATGGATCTTGAAACAGCCAGTTTCCTTGGAAAAAAATGAGGACCCAATGACAATACAGAGAGGCTGCTGCTTTTATAAATGACCTAGAATATATATGGTTACTTTAGATAAGCAAGAAATTAGTTTGATTAGTTATTGTTGCAAACTGTCGACCTAAGAAGCCATCTGTAAATAAAGACAATTGGAAAAGTATTGGACATTCTGAACAGATGTAATAGTAACTTGCTTTTGCATTTCCTCACTGTGTAGTTCCAATGTGACATTGCAGAATCTGCACAGTAACAGTGTGGCATGAATATGTAAATATGCCGAATATGCTGTAAGCTCCAGTCTGGCATGTTGATAAAACAGAAAGTTATTGCACACTCTGAAACTGAGCATTAAGCTCTCTACATTTGCTAACATTAATCCAACTACTTCACGTACTGCAGCTTGAAAGATGTTCAATTAAAACTCATTCTGCCTGGTATAAATTACCATTATTATGTTGTGAAAGGAAACCTGGAAATATCTGCTAACTTGTTATATGTGCACTGCCCTTACACTCACCTCACCTCCCAGACAGTGATTTCAGAAAATTGCCTTTAGTTATTTAAAATTCTGTCATGAGCTGCTTTAAGAAAAACAATGAAGAGCTGAGTACATGCATAATTTTTTTGAGAACATCATACTTTAGGCTACTGAATAATAACTGCTGCCAATAGCTGTATTTTGAACCTTTATTATTATTTCCAGAATGGAAAAGTTTATGTAGACACACATATACACACATATTTTATTAAACTGATATTCATTGTTACAGTCCATTGATTTGTCTTAAACTACACTAAGAACAATTGTATGCAAAGTGACTTTGAGGTCTCAAGTCATAGAAAGATAATTTATTCGTGTATTGCTTTGATGAGAAAAAAAAACCAAAACCCTTATGTAATGTTGCATTCATTCTCTCTCATATTTTAATAATACTCATTAATTTCAGCTGTGTAGATTAGTTATCCAAGCATAAATTCTGTAATTCTCAGATAAGAACGGACACACGTAAATATCTAAATTATTGTCTAATCACAAACACAGCAGCTATTTGATTGCTAAAATTGTCATATTAATCATATGGAAAGCTTAACTATTATAATAGCCAGGTTAAGACATATTTTAAAGCATTAATTTTGAAAAACTCTTATATTTTGTTTCCATAAGAAATATTTTAAAATCCCTGAATATCAAAATTAAAAAGGTCTTTAAACATATATATAACATATATAGGTAATTCTGCCATCACCTACTTGTACTTAACAGCAAGCATATGCCAGCCAACCTTTTCTAAAATACATCTGATTCCTGGGAGTTTTGTAAAGCTGAAGAACATTAGAAAGAACACAGTTAAAAACTTGGCAGTATTTTCAATGCCATCACTCTCCAAACTCCCAGTGAGAGCTATAAAATCAATCAGATTTTACAAAAGTATACAAGGACAACAGGGTCTTTTATGCTGGATAAGATCTTTCTTGTTTTTCAGTGGTATCTAACAGGGCTTGTGAGGCCTTCAGGTATCTCCAGCATCTTTCTCTGTTCCCCAACTGTACTTGTGGCTTTCCCAGTATAGCTTGAGAAATAGGGAAAGCCTGAACAGAGAGTCTCTAGGCCCTCGACACCTGGGTAACTGACTAGTAAATTTCTCATGTACTCATGGGATTTTCAGACCTCAAGGAAGCTGTTGCAGGAGAGCTATCTCCGAGATCTCAGTGTGGCATTGCACTGATTCTCCTGATCGTCTCTTCTTTGTCAGAAGATGCAACCTGGGATCATAGTTCCTGCACTCAGTTTACTAATGGGAGGAATGCCTTTGAACCAAACTATATCTGGTACTTAGTAAGCCCTTCCAAGACACATAAATTGCAAGCATTATCTGTGATTCTTAATGCCAACCATTGCACCCTACAGATCCACTCCTTCTGTATCACTATATTTTCCCATACAGCCACAACCTGAAATCTTCTAAGCATTTTAGGGCATCTAGAATTGCAGGCCGGCATCATGGTAATTATTTTAATACTAATTTATATGTGTCCTTATACGTACTAATATTTAAAGAGATAAGCAATACATTATAGCTATTCCATAATCACTTTTCAACTTGGCATGAATTTTGTTACAGTTTGGTAGACTGACTTCAGACTAATTGAAATATGACTCACTTAAAACATGAAATTACCAAACTGCAAATTATGTAAATTATCATTTTAATGGAGAAGTTCGTACATCTGGATTATAAATGAAAGAATTTACTGACTGTATTTCCCTAACTGCCTCCTATCACCTTGATGTGTTTAGTGCCACCCGTTCTAATCACAAAACTTACTCTGTCCAGAAAAGCTGGTTGAGACAAGTTCTTAAAAATTATGGCTCTGAAGACAAAATACCCCACTTACCCAGTAGCCTTATGGTTCTTCCCATCAGACACAGTACTTCTCTTATTTTACATTTTAATTATTTCAAAGTCATTTAGCGATTTGCAAATATCATATCAGATGACTAAGAGAAATTACATCAAATTTTACAAAATGTCAAGTTAGAAGACACAAGCCATTAATCACCAGGTAGCAATACTCTTTATATATTGCCCTTTATTCCATTATTCAAACTTCCTTTTTTTAATACAGGATTGTGTCCATTAATCTTAACCAATTAAAATAGCGTCAGACAAATATGGTCAATATATGCCAAATCCCTTCTAACTTAATTACTGTGAATAGCATTTTGAAAGGTGTCTAAGTTGCTTAGGAGCCACTTGAATCATGGCCTGTACTTTTAAGACTTTGGAAAATTCCATCCTTTTGTAAAAAATTATTTC
Source organism: Nycticryphes semicollaris (assembly GCA_013400055.1). Classification (NCBI taxonomy): domain Eukaryota; kingdom Metazoa; phylum Chordata; class Aves; order Charadriiformes; family Rostratulidae; genus Nycticryphes; species Nycticryphes semicollaris. Next base: position 13,227 of record VXBJ01007653.1, on the reverse strand, counting down.
TGAAATGAAGGAATGGATTCTGGATTCTTTCATACAAAAAAAAATAAATAAATGCTCTGTCAACACAAAAAGACTGCATTATGATCATCTGTTACTAGCAAAAGAGAACAGAATTGGAAATCAATGGAGCAAAACAAATCCATAGAGAAGGAGGCCTAAATGAGGGATAAAATAATGACAAAACTCAAATACTTAATCTCTTTTCGTTCCTTCAAAGAGAGATGCAAAGGAAAAGTAAAATATTGGAGATAACTGAAGTGGAAAGGAGAACTCTACCACTAGTTCTCTCAGCTTCTCCTGTAACATCAGGCTCTCATCTCACAGCACTGATCAGGCTCATGATTGCACTCAGCAGGCTAAACCATAGGTGTGTACACAGCTGGTGTCACCACTTCCAGTAGTGGATTCTACCTGGATGGGATACTTATGTTTTGCTGCCTTTTCCTCAAGTTTCTCTTTAATTCTTTAATTCTCTCCATATTATGTCTCCTTTTTTCCTTCCTTTTTTTTTTTTATTTTTTTTCCAATTTTTTAGTTTAATAATTAGTTCTCAAAATGTGCACAAAATTCTACCATGTATATATCCACTAAATTAAATGAGATAATGAGATTTTTTTCAGTAACTCTTAGCTAGGTGCTAACACTGCCTTCTCCTTATACTTGGTCAGTTGACCACATTTGCTGTATTTTTGTATAGCATAGAGAGCCATTTTAACATCTTGATTATGACCAAATTAATCAGACTTCTAAATAAAAAAGCTCTGTCTCATCTGGGGCATAGGAGGCATTAGGCATCATTAAGCTAGCACCTTGTGCACAGTGGAAGAAAAGGAAGCTCTTGCCACTGCCTCTAAGGACCACCATTATTAAAAAAAAAAAACACAATAGCATCAGTAGAAGGTAACTGACATGAAACCTCACACCATCTGCTTCTTTGAAAAGGATGACAAATACATGAAGGTTTTTTAATTGTATATTTACTCACACAGTTTATAAACTTTATATTTGAATAGAATCTAATTGGATTCCTTGGTTCAAGATGCTGGAACAACACAGAACTGGAAAAAATATAAAAGAGATGAACTAACCAAAACTGAATATGTAAGAAGTAGAAAAAAAAACAAAGAAATGGTATTAATGAAGACTTTGTACCCAAATCCGAGAACTTTCTGTAGCAAACTGCCATAGTGAAAAACTTCCCAGTTCACAGGAAATTGCAAGTATTTTTAATGTTGTATCTGGAAAAGAATCACACACAATTATACTCTACTGAAAGTTTATTTACTGTCATGAATTTGGTGTAAAAAAAAAGAACAACAAGATCAGCTTTGGTTCCATAATATGATAGCACTGCATAAACCCTGTATTGCTCATTTGTGGACAAGTCAGGCCTGACAGGAGAAGTTTTATTAAAAGCAGACAAAACTATAACATTTATGTCTATGAAAAATTAAGTAAAAACTAGTGTCCTTCAGGGATGCTTAGAAAGCAGAAAGACTTCTAAACTGTTTAGCATCCAACAAAAAGCGGTATCAGAGAGTGGAACTGCATTATATCATATAGTTTTGCCATGAACAGAACTGCAGGGTGGAATGGATCTTTCACATTTTCCTGGATGCCAGCTTGTTGGGGTCATTAATGAAGTTATCTAGCATGTGCAAAATTATAAATTTATTTGTAGTTTTGACCGTGGCTAATGTAAGGAAAACAAGACCTGTCTTCTTTCTATCACTGATATTACATGTGGCTGTGGTAAATTCATTTTTTGGTAAAAAGACAACAGCTGATTATGCAATTTTCTGCCAAGACACCCTCAGGAAAGCAGAGAGAGAAGCTGAAGATGCAACAAGCATTTCAAGCAGTAATGGCAATGAAGAGAAATCAAGACAATAACCACTTTACACAGTCATATAGGTGAGAAATAGAAGGACACTGCAAAGTGTCATGTAATAGAAATAATTAAAAAGTTGATAAACTTTAAAAGTAGAAGCAAAAAAAGTGTCTTCCACAAACCAGAACTGTCACTGCCTCCTCCCATATTTGTTTTTAATGGTTTTCCATATAAAGGAGCTAAAATGTCTATTGTCTCCTGCCAAGCTCTTAATCAAATCCAAAATCATTACCCCAATGAAGAGCAGACCAACAAAGGAGCCTCATGCTATAGAAAGAAAATTTCATAATTAATTTAATAATGGGATAAAATATCTTTTCTGGAAATAAACATACATCCAGGAACTAAAATATAATGTACAGATGAGAAGGAAGCAATACCCATATCACAAAATACCATGACTATAAGGTATAAAAGCCTTTCAGTAGGAGTGGAACACATCTTAAGAAAACTAATGAGGCATTTGAATGTCGGCCAGAAAAAGGTGCAAGTATGTTGCACTCAACTGGTCAAGGCTTAATAGAGATGGGACCTGAGCCAAGGGATCAGGAGTCAATACTAGACTACCAGAAAAAAGAATGAGACAGGGAACAATGAAAACACAATTGATGCTTACAAGGATATTGATAAACACACACAAAAAAGGACACTGGAGGACACTGTGTTTCAGTTATGGCATTATAAATTACAAGCTCCCATGAAGCTATTTCTGTGCTTGTAAAATGCATAATCAAGATCACAACCTAGTTTAGGACAAGTATGCTCAGATCTGAAAAGGTCAAAACATCTCATCATGCAATCAAAATTACTTGGATTCCAACATCACAAGAGCAAGTGATTATAAAGAATTAAATTGCTGTTTTCCAATAATTAATAAATTTAGACTAACTATATTAACTTTCTTTAAATAAAATGGGGGTTGGGGCAGAGTGATGCAATGTAAAGGACTACTGGTCTAAATCTCTACAGAAGTACAATCTCCTTCCTACAGAATAAAGATCAAGGCCAAATATTATTCCCCTCCTCTGTCTGCAATCTGTTTCCTTCAGGTGAGCAATCACAGATCCTACAAAGTCTTTCTCTCTTTAGATTAAATCCAGGTAAGGGTTTTTTTCAGGCCCACTTTGCACACCAAAGAATGACCAAAAGTAGTAAGATATTCTGAGAAGTTAATTTAGTATGAGTTTCTGGAATAAAACAATCTTGTTAACTACTGCAACTGCTAAATTCACATACAACCATGTGAGTTCTATGTCTAACTTTTTTCCTTTTTTTTTGCCCCTTCTTTTTTTAACTTAACCATGTACCAGGAAGACAATATCAGAAACATGGATAAACACTATTAATATTACACCTCTGTCATTACTTATTAATCTAAAACTTGTTATATGCTTTTATTCCTATTAAATGCCTTTTCTTTTTCACTTTAAATCTAAGTCATTAGAGGACAGCAAACTTAAAACCTCCAGCCAGTAGACCACTAGGGAGAGACAAAATAACTGCTAGGAGAACTTATCTTCCTTACAGCTGAAAGCTGTTTGTTCTCCCAAAACAAAACATTAAAGACTTTAAAGGTCTTGTAGAAAAACCCGCAACAAGAAGGTGGATAAAGGAAGTGCATTGCAAAAGCTTATATTCTCAGTTGATTTTTAACCCACTTCAGTGATAGTCCAGAAGCAAGATGAACTAAAAAGAAAACTCTTCAAGTATTATTTTATATGTTTATTAACTTTTTGTGGAACCTAGAACATTCTTTGAGATATCACTGTTTTTTTTTCTTTTTTTATTTTTAAACTGTAGTTTCTTGTCAATTAAAATTATAGATCTTTATTTGGTCCAGGTGGCATTTTTTTTTTTTTTTTTTTGTAAAGTATAGTTCGTTCTTGCCACTGTAACATGATTAAAGTCAAATTTCTTAAGTGGTAATGTATATGAAAAGTAATAGAATGTACCTATATGTCATGTTATTTACCTGCAGATTTCAGATTTTCTATGAGAGAGTAATATACTGAAATTAAAAAGAAGGTCTAGAAAATTTGCTCTTTTCATTCACCTTTGCTGAGAGGAAGAAAAGAGCAGCCTGTCTCATCAAGTTTTCTGCTGTAAATAAAGTTATTTCCCAGTCTGCCTCCAGGCCTCCACGGATGGTGGTACAGTATTATCCAGTGAAAGCCTTTCTGAAGGAATAGTTTTACGTTAGTCTATAAATCTGAAATCTGGGAAGTGGGGACAGAATTTTGGAGATTCTAAAGCTTAAGCTTCCTATGAGATCTGTGTTTAATAAAATAAAGCAGACATTCATGAACCTGTAACAAAGCTGCTGTGAAAAATATACTCCTATAAGCTTGGTATCTATTTATAATATACTGTATTTAATAGATCTAAGCATCTGCCTATCAATTTAATTACAATATAATAATTAGCTTTGTTGACATAATACCTAATAGTAACCCTAGAGACATTTTCTGGAGGGGAAAGTGACTTTCAAGTGAGTATAATCCAGTCGCAACACTTGACTTCAAGTGTTCACATGCGAAATGTAAAAGCATACAAAGGTGAGTACCTTCATTTGTACTGGTAAGATAGCCAAGTTTGGTTTTTTGGGGTTTTTTTGGTTTTTTTTTTTTTTTTTTTTTTTAAATATATTCTGTAAACAAGAAGAGTTGTGTACCTAAATGCCGGCACATAGATCTCATTAATTTTTTCAAACCCTCCCAGTATTATATTAATAGTTACAATAAATGTTATTAACACGTGTGTTTCCATACTCAGTGAGTCATAGTTATTGGTAGCAAAAATAAAAGACGTAAAGAAGAGAAATTACATAGAAATAACATACAACTTGTGGTTCCCAAGAATGAATTAAATAGATAATCAATTTAAACATCAGTGAAGAACTGAAAGTGATGCAAATATATGTCAAGTGTTCTCTTCCATTTTTTCTATATTTCATTCATTTAGTACAAGATTTATTTATTTTTTTTCCTAACTCATTATCCTAACATTTGACTTTAAAAGCTAATACGCAGATGACATTGAATTAAACTTGAATGCTGTCAACAAATTGTCTTTGTCAGGTAGTTGTCTGAATAACTATGTAAAAATCTCAGCTACCTCTTTGATAAGTACTGTATCTAAATAATTTAACATAGCCCTAGTCCTTGGAACTATAAAGAGATATGAGAAAGAAAAAACAGGCTAGTTCAAAAACAAGCTAAGGGCAATACTATTGCATTCCTAGAGGCATAATATAGTATTAATGAACCTTAAACAAGTTAAAAAGAAGTAAAATCCTCCATATAATTTAAAGAACTCTTATAGGAATGCATTAGTTTCTTTGAACTGAAAAAAACCCAAAACATTTTTCTGCTATTTTGTCAATACATAGGTATGTCAAGGACATTGAAGAATCATTAAGTACCATAGACAACAATTTTGTTATCAGAAAGTGTGTTCCAAAATTCATCAACACAGGAAAAATGTTTAAATTTTTTTTTCTCCCCTATATACAAAATTTTCTTTAAATGAAACCCAGGAATTACCTAATTAAATAAGGACTAAATACATAACAGGAAGAGTAATCAACTATTAGATACATTTATTTTCACATCATTCATAGAGGTTATTCAGATCATTCCCTTAGGACACACCTAGTTAGATGAAAAAAAATATCCTATTATACTATCCAAGTAAAAGACACTATTGTATTATATAACTTTTTTTTTAATCGCAGAAATCATTGATAGAATACAAATGACAATGGCCCTTTTGCACACCTTAATGATAATGATCTGTGAACACAAACACTTTTCTTGTTGTTTAAAACTATCCCTGGCTCTTGTTTAGCTGCTGTAATATGCACAAATGCCTTCATTATCTCTCTGCTGGTCTTCTCGATGTTTGCAGTGTTCCTCTGCTATCTCACAGAAGGAAGACTATGCCTTATAATATCTTGATAATAATAGACTGATAAATAAATATTCACAGCCTATAATTAAATAGCCCTGCAGTGCCATTTAAATAGCTTTTGCAAGCTTACTGGAACTGGAACAAAACTAAGAAGTAGAAATGTTGAACTAAACTACCCTAGTGTCCCATCTTTGACTGTGGTTGGTAGTACATGTATAAGAGTATAAGAACAAATGAGCCCTTTTCCTCTCATATATTAAATTCAATAGAATCAGTACATAATTGAATGTTCAGCCAACCTAAAACCTTGCATTCACACACCAATAGAGCATAAAAATGATGAGTAAACTTGGCTTTATATCCAAGTGTGTCCTCATAAGACTAATTTTTATTCTGGCATAAGATGTAGTAAAAAACCCTGTTTAGAATAGAATAGAATAGAATAGAATAGAATAGAATAGAATAGAATAGAATAGAAAGGAATAATTTCAGTTAGAATGTACCTACAATGATCACATAGTCCATCTGCGTGACCAATAAATATACACATAATGCACAGCTCCTGCAGATACATTTTAATTTACTTGGGTGTTAGTTCTTTACAGGAAATTAGTCTTAGGCATGCAATTTTAGATATCACTCAATTGGTATTTCATGACCCAGAAATACTATTATGTGCTACTACAAAATATTTAATTCTATGACTGAAATATTTTAAACCTAAAAAATATTATCAGTACATGCATGGTATATATAGGGTCTAAGCTCCAGCACGCTTACTTTTGTGCACCTATTAGGGAGAAAAATGCTAAATGCAGTCTCATTGAAAACTATATTGATTGTACTCATATGTTTCACAGAAAAAAAAATTTTATCATATTTGGAGTAAAATGAGTTGATATTAGGTCTTGGAATGACCTTTCATTTTGACTCTTCATTGATATGTACAATCTTAGAATCATAGAATGGTTCAAGTCAGAAGGAAACTTCAAGATTGTCAAGTTCCAACCCCCCTGATATGGGCAATGACACTTCCCACTCGACCTGTTTGCTCAAAGCTCCATCTAGCCTGGTCTTGAACACTGCCAGGGAAGGGGCTTCTACAGCTTCGCTGGGCAACCTGTTCCAGAGCCTCACCACCCTTACACTAAAGAATTTCTTCATGATATCTTATCTGAATCTCCCCACTTTCAGTTTAAAACTGTTTCCCCTCGTCCCATCACTACATTCCCTGATAAAGAATTCCTCCCCATCTCTCCTGTAGGCCCTGTTTAGATATTGAAAGGCTGTTATAAGGTCTCGCCGGATCTTTCTCTTCTCCAGGCTGAACAACCCCAAGTCTCTCAGCCTGTCCTCATAGGAGAGGCTTTAGCACTCGGATCCTCTTTGTGGCCCTCTGCTGGGCCCGTTCCAGCAGATCCATGTCCTTCCTGTTGAGGACTGCAAAGCTGGATGCAGTACTCCCCATGGGATCTCACAAGAGCGGAGTAGAGGGGCAGAATCACCTTTCTTGACCTGCTAGCCATGCTTTTTTTGATGCAGCCCAGGATGCAGTTGGCTTTCTGCGATACTAGTGTACATTGTGAACTCATGTTGAGCTTCTCATCCATGAGCACTCGTAGGTCCTTCTCCTCAGGGCTGCTCTTCAGCCATTCTCCACCCAACCTGTATTTGTGCCTGCAGGAACTTGCACTTGGCTTGCTCAAACTTCATGATGTTTACACAGGCCCACTTCTCAAGCCTGTCCAGATCTCTCTGGTTGGCATCCCTTCTTTCCAGCATGCCAACCGTGCCACACAACGTGATGTCGGCAAACTTGCTGAGGGTGCATTCTGTCCTACTGTCCTTGTCTCTGACAAGGATGTTGAACAGCTCTGATCCCAGTACTGACCTCTGAGTAAGGCCATTATTCACTGGCTTCCACTTGGACACTGAACCTTTGACCACAGCCTTTGAGTGTGGTTACCTAGCCAGTTCCTGATCCACCGAGTGGTTCATCCATCAAATCTTTGTCTCTCTAGTTTAGAGACCAGGATGCCATGCAGGACAGTGTCAAATGCTTTGCATAAGTCCAAGTATATGAAGTTTGTTGCTCTCCCCTTATCTACCAGTGCTGTAATGTATTCATAGAATGCCACCAAATTTGTCAGGCATGATTTGCCATTTGTGAAGCCATGTTGGCTGTCACCAGTCACATCCTTATTTTCCATGTGCTTTAACAGTGTTCTAGGAGGATCTGCTCTATGAGCTTATTGGGCACCAAGGTGAGATTGACTGGCCTGTAGCTCTCCGGGTCTTCCTTTTTTCCCTTTTTGAAAATGAGAGTTATGTTTCCTCATTTTGAGCCAGCAAGGACTTCACCTGACTGCCACGGCTTTTCAAATATAATAGAAAGCAGCTTAGCAACTTTATTTGCCAGCTCCCTCAGAATCTGTGGATGGATTTCATCAGGCCCCATGGATATAATGTGATATAAATGTCAAATACAAGTAAAACATTAGCTGTTGAAGATATTTTTCTTTTAATTTTCTAGAAAATTTAAAAATTTTTAAGGTTAANATTGCCTTTATTTCCCTTTAGACTTATATTTATTTATAATATTTCCACTGTCTTAGGGAATATATCACTGATCCTATGCTTATTGCCTTCTAGGATGATACCCTGGTTTTGTTATAGTCTCCTGAGGGGACAAGAAAGATGGCTTTGATGTCAGCTTCAGTGATTCCACAGTATCAAAGGCAAGCAAAATTAATGATAACAGTGAAAGAACTGCAAAACACAGTCTTAGAGACCTGAATTTCACATTCTCTAAGCACATGCCTTACAGGATCGCCTCTCTGAATACCATTGCTAGTTAAAAAATAACTTGATAGTTTATTTCTTTTATGTAGCAAGATATATAACCTTTTATGCTAGCTGTGTTGCTAATGGGCAGCCTTTGAGCAACTGTGAACCTAATGGGACATATTCACAGGGCAGATTTACAATTTAACTAGATGAAATACTCAGAATACAAGTTCTTACTTGGATTTAAAGGATTAAAAAAAAATTACCTGGTAATTTAGCATTATCTTTTTAAGCTACAAAACTGTTTAAGCTTTGGACCCAAAAATCAACTAAATGGAGTCAAAGAGTTTCAAAGTAAGAAAACATTGTGGATTTTCTTTTTGGTATAAGCATAAAATGGTTTCACAAATGANTTTTTGAAAATGAGAGTTATGTTTCCTCATTTTGAGCCAGCAAGGACTTCACCTGACTGCCACGGCTTTTCAAATATAATAGAAAGCAGCTTAGCAACTTTATTTGCCAGCTCCCTCAGAATCTGTGGATGGATTTCATCAGGCCCCATGGATATAATGTGATATAAATGTCAAATACAAGTAAAACATTAGCTGTTGAAGATATTTTTCTTTTAATTTTCTAGAAAATTTAAAAATTTTTAAGGTTAATTAAAAAAAAAATTAAAATCAAATGTCAAATATTAAACCTCCTGTTAAATGAAACTTCCTCTGTAACTTACTATGATAGTTTAAAAGGAAAAATAGCAACAAAGAACTACTTATAGAGCTGCAGGGACCAGTACAAAGGGAAAATAATTTCCCTAGTAATATCTGTGAAGAGGAGACCTAGAATACTATATATATAGTACTATATATATATAATTTTAATTGCACCTGGAATTTATCAACAGCTTATTTATTTTAATGGAAAAAAAATGTATGTT
>VXBJ01007652.1:2149-14629 GCA_013400055.1 Nycticryphes semicollaris | reverse complement strand
GTGGCCAAGAAGGCCAATGGCATCCTGGGGTGTATTAGAAGGGGTGTGGTCAGTAGGTCAAGAGAGGTCCTCCTCCCCCTCTACTCTGCCCTGGTGAGACCCCATGTGGAATATTGTGTTCAGTTCTGGGCCGCTCAGTTAAAGAAGGACAGGGAACTGCTTGAGAGAGTCCAGCACAGAGCCACAAAGATGACTAAGGGAGTGGAGCATCTCCCATACGAGGAAAGGCTGAGGGAGCTGGGTCTCTTTACCTTGGAGAAGAGGAGACTGAGTGGTGACCTTATTAACGTTTATAAATATGTAAAGGGTGAGTGTCAGGAGGATGGAGCCAGGCTTTTCTCAGTGATGGCCAAGGATAGGACAAGGGGCAATGGGTGCAAGCTGGAACGTAGGAGGTTCCACTTAAATATGAGGAAAGGCTTCTTCATGGTGAGGGTAGCAGAACACTGGAAGGGGCTGCCCAGAGAGGTTGTGGAGTGTCCTTCTCTGGAGATATTCAAAACCCGCCTGGACACGTTCCTATGTGACCTGATGTAGGTGTTCCTGCTCCAGCAGGCGGGATTGGACTGGATGATCTTTTGCGGTCCCTTCCAATCCCTGATGTTCTGTGATTCTGTTCCCTAGGCCTTTTCTAATAATTTCAGAAACATAATTTGCTTTCGATGTTGATGTTCACTAAGATGATGTTTTCATAGTATTACGCGTTACAATACTAAGGTCTGATTTTTCCTTTTCCCCTCTACATTGTTCATGTTTATCTGGTTTGAATTACACTTGCTCTTTCATGGCCTGGTGACTTGGCTGTAGAGGAAATCACAGAATTGCCAAATGGCTGAGGTTGGAGGGACAGTATGACAGATGACGGGGTCATCTGATCCTGCCCCCTGCTCAAGCAAGTTGCCCAGAACTGTCCAGTCATCTTTTAAATATCTGCAGGAACACCAGGGTAGCTGTCTCAGGGCATAGTAGCCTACTGAAAGAAAGGAGGCAAACTTGAAAAGTTTAAGTACCCAACTGAGGAAAACAGAAAGGTTTACAAAATTGCATGAGAATGTACAGTGATGGAAGCCAGAACCCAATCTGAGTAACAGCTCGCAGAATTGCTTCCCTTCTGTCTCTTCCTGTGTGCATTTTAAAAGGGTTCCTATAAGAGAGAGGTGGATTTTTTTATTCTTTTCTGGCAGGACCTCAAAGAATCTCTATCAAATTGTAATGATGACATGGAATGGGTTATTTCTGTTTCTATTTCAAAATTATCTCTTGAAGGTGATAAATGTGACTAACTTGCATTTAGGAAGGGTCCCGTGGAAATTGCCAGAGCAGGAATTACAGTGTTATGGAAAATATCAAAAGGTGTAGTAGGAAGTGTAAGAAAAGTATCTGTGGATATATGATTAATTAGATTTACTTAAGAAGTGTTAAAACAGCTTTTTGAAGTTTTATGAAGTATGGTATGTTTTGGGGTTCTTTGAAAAAAGTGACCCGTATGTGAACAGATACTGTTGATTTTTAAAAGTGCATTGAATTTCAAAATTTGGAAGATAGCAGACAAAACAGAAGAAACACAATAGCAGAAGAGTGCCAGTAAAATTCCACAGGGACTTTTGCTGTTTGACGTATTTATAAGTGACTCAGAATGGGGTGACAAGATGAAAAGCTTTTCTGCTGATACCCATTTATTATAATGGGACTAAGTGAAAAGTGTCAAAACTGCACTTCTTCCTAGAGAGCAGCCTTATCAGGTCTGCCTGGTACATGGTGCAGTATGCTTGCCTCTGAAATAGTGACCATAGAGAATCTCTGTGACGACTCTTTATGTTTGGGGACCGTAGCAGTGTTTTTGTGTCATATACAGATTTTCCCGTTCTAGCATACAACAGATTTCTTGAATATGTCTATTTAAAGCTCTGTACCTCCTTTCCTGCTTTGAGCAAAGAACCAGAAGATGGAAGGGCTATTGTTTATTTACATGTGTGCTGTTACTTTGTCTGCATGGCATATTTTTGGGTTTTTTGCAGGTCCTACAGTAGAGCAGCAGGGTGAAATGGCTCGAGCTGGTGGCAGAACCCTGGCGGCTCTACAGCCTGAGCAGGTGACAGAGCAATATGGCCTCACTTATTGAGCTTGTGAACGTGTGGCAAGTTTTACAACATAAATTTATAGCAGAAATGGGTCCTTCTATTCTTTGTGTGCCAGATTCATCATTTGGATTGTAGGATGCTTAAAGAAATGAGAAGAGCAGAAAGATAGTGTACCTTGAAGCTATGAAGTAATATATGCTTTCATGTGGGGTTTATAAAAATTTTACTAGCGTCAAATATCATGTGGAAATGAATTGTAATCAGAGCTGCTGAAGAATTGCCTGGAACATCATGCTCCATTCATTCCTGTGTGTGGTGTATGCAAAAGAGGAGTTGTGCACTGTCAATTACTGCTCTGCAGCTGGGCGGGTAAAAAGTAGCATCTGTTGTGAGGAAGACAAGGTGGTCTTAAAGGAAGAATTCTGTGGTGAAAAAGACTGGGCATGGAAAGCAAGGTAGTAAAAAGCAAAGTAAAGGCTGAAGCAATGCTCACTCAGTGTTCAGCTCATTTTTCAATGTGATGCAGGCTGGAAAGATCACCTGGCCCCAAGTATTTCGGTAGTCAAGACAGTGAGAGAATGTGATCAATATAAATGGACTGAAAGGGACCAGATGGCAAATAGCATGGGCTTTGTGTAAGAAGTCAGTTCAAAAATTTGTTTTCTCTTTCAGAGAGCGGAGATTATTTATCGTCTTGCTGACTTACTAACTGACCAGAGAGAAGAAATTCTCTTAGCAAACAAAAAGGACTTAGAAGAGGCTGAAAATAAAGGTAATGTTTCAAGTCCTTCCATTGTGATCCTGTTGTCTTGATCCTCTCTGGGCTTTGAAGGAAATGAGCAGAACTAAAATCCTGTGTCACCTGGGGTTGGGTCATATGGCTGTCACATATTAGTGAACACAGGATCTTGACAGCTTGTCAGTTTAAACAGCTGCAGCTTCCTTAATTACATAAACCAAATGCCTTAATCAGAGAAGATACCGAGGCCTTGCAAAACACCAAGCAGTGTATTGTAAAAGAAAAAAATAAATAAATTAGTGCTCCATTTTGCAAAAGGAGGCTCACCTTAGAAGTGGAATATAACAAACATAATGCACGATCTCTGTTATCGTCATGCATAAAGTGAATGTTTTCTGGGCTGGTTAATATAATGTTTGGCTCCTGAGGCAAATCTGTCATCCCTATATTTAAATTGATGCTCTCCAGAAAGAACCTTGTCCCCTTCTGATTGTGGAAGGTTCTCTTTAGGTGGCTTGGATTAAACCCATTCTTCTATTTTAGATTGATGCACTCAATGAGAAGTTGGGATTGGGATGTGTATGTATAGGGATAGCAAATGTATGAACGTGACACAGCACGAATTGTAATACTTTGTAAAAGACACCAGGGAACCCTTTCTTAACTTGACCAGAGTACTTGAGGGTGCATTGCTGGATTAGTTTATTTTTTGAACATGTTCAGATTAGAAAATTCAAGGCAATTCTTGCCCATTGTTTCTTGAGCAGAAATGCTATGTGTGTGTTTGTACTTTAGGATTTCTATCTGCAAACCAAAGATGAAATTACTGCCAGAACCTTCTAGAAAAACTTCAAGGGTAGAAACGTGTAAGAATGTCAGACATGTAGCAGTGCTTGAAATAGGACAAACCTCGTCTTTGTGGATATTGATGTTGCTTCATGTACTTGGTTCAGGGAATAAATAGTTAAATGATGCAAAATCACTTTAAACCACATTGAGTGAAAATGTGATGGTGTGTAAAATCATTGTCACATTTGAGTGGTTTTATTGTGGCTGCGGGACTTCATGTTTGGCGTTTTTCATCTCAGGTAGGTTTCTTGCTAGGGCGTGGGAAATACCTGAATTTTCCTTAGGTTCACCACTTTGGTTGCTTTTGCTTGAGCCTAGACAGACAGGTCTATCTCCAGCATGACTTTTGTCTTTCTTTTAGGGAGACTGGCACTTCCTTTGTTGAAACGTCTAAGTCTGTCTACATCAAAGCTGAACAGCTTAGCTATTGGTCTGCGTCAGATTGCAGCATCCTCACAGGACAGTGTTGGCCGTGTAATTCGGCGAACACGGATAGCAAAAGACCTGGATTTGGAGCAGGTGACAGTGCCTATTGGCGTCCTTCTTGTCATCTTTGAGTCCCGTCCTGACTGTCTTCCACAGGTATGTAAGGAGGGCAGATTATACTGTTGGGAATTATTTGATGACGAAAGTATTTCTGTTGGTGAGCAATTGGGAGGTTGTGAGAAGACTTGTCTCAAAGGACTCTGGTTTCAATTCTTCTAAAATCAATTTTGTTGGCGTTCCTATTTTTCCTGCAGAGTTATTCTCGGGACTTGCTTCGGCAATGTTCAGTTATTCAGGCCTGTTTTGTTTTGTTTGTACCCACCCTGACATGTAGAAGGAGTTACCTTGCATTCAGATGGTGCAGTTCCTGCATGTGCCTTACGAATATGTGTTCAGTGCCCAACTCACAGCTCGGGAGGTTCCTGCCAGTGAGCACTTGTTTAATCTATCCATGCTGCTTACACTGAACTGCAGGCTGTTATAATGCATGAAAATACGGGGGCTGAACTAATGTTGCAGAGGCAACCTTGATCTTAGTTTCTAACTCCCCACTACTTTACTGAGCAACTGTAGTATATTTTTAAAAGAAAACAAACAAAAAACCCCACCTTAATTATCAACACATTTGCCACAATTAGTATTAGGTCTCTAGGAAAATTGATTGAGGAGTTCTTTAATATATCAGCAGGCATTTCAGGAAAAAGTAGCAGGTACAGGCACTTCAAAAAGAAGTGAGACACAACCAGTGGATAGCTTGGTATTTCATGCCTGAATTCTGTGAGTGGTCCCCAGTTCATACTGAAAGGGACTATGCTTGAGGCAAAGTTCCCATGAAATGAAAAGGTACTAGGCCCCCTTTGTCAACCATTGTTAGCTCATTGCTGCTAGGTCAGTTCTTCACGCATTACCAGTATGTTTCCTCGGTGAATTCTGGTTTGTCTTTCCAAACTTCAGTTCTGGTATATTGCCTTGTGCAGCTGATGTCTCTGTCTTTCTCCTCCCCTGTATCTTATCTTAAATCTTACACCAGACTGACTTTTGTTGGCTTTTTTCCCCCACTTTATTTTGCCATCTTGGAATAGCTTGTCTTGGAAGTTGCTTTTCTTCCTGCCCAACTCCTGTCCTCATAGTCTCATTGAGTTCTGTGATGCAACTTCAGAGGAATGTGTTTGAATTAATGATTTCTGTCTTATGCTGTAGCTGATAGTAGGGTGGTCTCTGAGACCAGAGGAGTAGTTCCCTCCTCTTAGTTTACTACTGCATCTCGTGCTTGTTTGGCTAAGGAATGGCAGAGGAAATTTGACTTTGTCCTGGAAGAGAGCATGCTGGATTTGCACCCTGGAGACAGCTTACATAGGGTTAAGTCAGTGCTCAGAGTTCTGTCTTGAGAAGCAGTAATGGTGAAACAGTTGCAGATTACCAGTTAAAATTTAATAAGCTTCTAATGGTTCCAATGAGCATACACAAATAGCAGCTGCTTCCTATAGGTTACACAAAAGCCAGTTGTTGCTCTGAAGTATAGTCATGCTCTACATGTTCTTTGAAGGGGCTGAACTGTTTTGAAACCCCTTATCTTCTGTTCTACTTTTATCTACTTTTAATCACAACATGTTTTATTTTTGTGTCTGAATTCTCTGTATTTTTTCTCTTCATTTTTTCAAATCAGTTCATAACCTTTCTTTTAATCTTACACCCACAGAGCGGAATTCTTTATATAAGATTATTTGTTTAGCTTTCCCTTGTCATACTGACCTCTGGAGAGGTAGGCAGTTAGAAGATACTTTTAAAATACAATCAAACTGCTTTTTAGTGACTGGTTTTATAAGTTAAAGACACACAGTATCTTTGTAAGGCAGGCTTCTTAAACTATTACACTTTCATGTATTTTTCTAAAGTATTTCTTATTTTTCATTATTCTTTTCAAATTGCTGACAGCAAGTTGAGATATAATATCAAACATTGTGATTGTTGTTATCCATTTGATACTAGAAGGGGAAAGGAGGTGATCTAAGGAGATGTATCCAATGGGTTTGACATTTTTCCTGTATCAATTAGCATCTAAAGTGTGCCACTATGCTAAGTGCTTGGTAGGTGCGAGCCTGGCTAATTCCGGGATCCACATCTCAACAGCATACAATTGATGCACTAAGGAGTGCAGGTTTGGTGATGATATGTACAGATTATGATAATTTTACATACAAATTTTCCCAGAAGACAGTAATACAGTAAAATAATTTTAAATGCTTGTTTGTCCTAAAAGGTTCTGGAGAGGAGGTGACTTTTTTTTTTTTTCTAAAGGAGCATATGCTATGTTTTTTCAGACAGACAGACAAATTGTGAGGCCATTGTGAATGGGATTGGGATGAGGAAGACTAAAAGGGATACAAAAGTAAAATAAGTCTGGAAAGAGCGCTTTATCATGTCTGACATACCCCTGGATAGAAAAGAATCAAAACCTGAAACGAACAATAAAGTAACTACCACCACCTCTCTGTTACAGGGGTTTTCATTTTAGTGAGGAAAACAACAATAAAAAGGAGTGAGTGTCTGGAGATTAAACCAATTGGGTATATGTTTTCAACAGCATAAGTAATTTTTTTTATCTAACTTCCCAAAACCCATGGCTTCTTTGGAGCGTTTTTTTGAAATGTGATCTAGTTGCGTTGCCAGACTTAAATGGTGAAATCTGGCACCTTAAAAAGGCAACAATATCAATCTGTTCCTTCTGGTTATAAACATGAAAGCAAAGTGATAGAGGTGATGCTGGGTCTGTTGTCTATAAGGCCTTTTCCCAAACTTAGGGTGAGTGTTGTTTATTTATGACTTCTGATTTAGACAGCACAATGAAAATGTTCTTCCTGCTCATAGGAAAAACTCATTAACCCGTTTCTGCCAGAGTGGTTAGGGATGAGAGTTCTTGCACCTAAAATTATTTTCCTTGGGGTGATTGCCCACAGCTACCCAATTCACACCAGAGCTTATGCCCAGGGTTTCCTCTGATGTGTCCACTGCAGCCTCCCCCTGGCACTAGTACCCTGAAAACTCAAGTTTGTTCCTGAAACACTAAAACATTAAAACATTTGAACATAAAACATATAATTTCTGGAGTAAAATGGGCTGATACTTGTAATGATTTTTTTGGTCCCATAAAATTATAACTGTAGATTGATATTGAGTAAATTGATAGGTTTAAAAATCCTGTTCTTAATCTATTTTGTGGGTGTTATTCCAACAGAAGAGTTGGATTACTTTTCTCCCTTTTGTTTTTTATTTCCCCCCCCTTAGTTAATTTCTTTTCTGACAGGTGTCTGCTTTGGCTATAGCCAGTGGAAATGGCTTACTACTTAAAGGAGGGAAAGAGGCAGCATATAGCAATCAAATCCTTCATCATTTGACACAAGAAGCACTCTCCATTCATGGAGTCAAAGACGCGGTGCAACTAGTAAGTGCCTACGTTAAATCAACAATTCTGTGTTATGGTGTGTATAAATGGTATGGGTAGAACTTGAAAGTAGAAACATAAACTGTTTGTATTGCAACTACCACAGGTGAACACAAGAGAAGAAGTAGAAGATCTTTGTCGTTTGGATAAGCTGATAGATCTAATCATTCCACGTGGTTCATCGCAGCTGGTCAGGAATATACAGAAAGCTGCTAAAGGAATCCCGGTGATGGGACACAGCGAAGGGATCTGTCATGTGTATGTGGACACTGATGCCAGCGTTGAGAAGGTCACACGAATAAGTAAGCTGGGACAGGGTGACTTGAATCTCATGGATGTGTTATTGAACGTCATATTTGGAGAATGTGATATGATTATCGTAATTGATAATTCACGTGCTGTTGAAAATCTTTGTCATAAATGTCAAGTAACCAATTATCTGCTCTTAAACCTCAGTCAGAGACTCAAAGTGTGAATATCCTGCTGCCTGTAATGCTCTGGAAACTCTGTTAATTCATCGAGACTTGCTGAGAACCCCGTTGTTTGATCAGATCATAGACATGTTGAGAGTGGAACAGGTCAGTCATTCATACTTTTGTTTTGTGGTTATTTTTTTTTCCTAACACTTAGAAGCAATTGGTTTGGCTGGTGTTAGCCCTGTTTAGTTTTATGATGGCATGGCACAAGTTATGCATATGTCCCTTTGTAGATGTAAATGAACTTACGGAGAACTTTCTTTGCTTCTCCACATAACCCCAAGTTCTTCCTGTAGAAATGTTCTGAAAGCAGCTTCTTCAGGACAGCTACGTGCCATTATTGGGATACAGATACTTCCTTTTATATAGAAAAGAATCATATTCTGCCTTAGAAGAACATACATACAACCTTTTCTCTACCTTTATTGTTTCTGACTTTCTGACCTCTCAGATGCAAAGCCCTCCTCTTCTTGAATCTATCAATTTGTCTACTTACCCCAGTGAATTCCCTTTCAGCTTTCTTCCTTTCTAAATCTTTCATCCACATTTTTAAAAATGTTTCATCTTGCATACCTTTTATCCCCACCCATATTCTCTTCTACTGTGCCAAAGAAACAGCAAAAGGCCAGTATACTAATTAGCTTTCCTGACATGGATAATAATTTGCCAGTAAAGGTAGCAGAGATGCATTGGGAGAGCAATAGCCATGAGGCAGTGTGAATTGCACATAAACTGAGGATTTTCACACAGCAATACATATTTGGCAGATAGAGTGAACAGGCAGTGATTAATGCAGGTAAAATAAAGAGGCTATATGTGTTGATGTTGAAGAGGTCATCGTAAAAGAAGCTGATAAGTAGTCAGAAGCAAGTCCTCACTTAGTGGATTTTTTGGTTGATTCTTGGGAAGGGCAGAGGGAAAGGTAGATCTCTGGGTTTTGGATGGAAGGAACGTGAGGACTAGTGTATTTCCAGAACCACCCTCCCAGCTCCTAATACAGTGGGGAGGATGTCTTCAGCACTGTTTAATCAGAGCTCCAAAACATTGCACCACAGGGACTGCCATGAAGAAAATTTACACCATCCCACACATAGTATGAGAAGTCACACTTTCACTTGGAAGGCACCATGGTCAGCAGCATAACATGTTTCTGGTATTGCAGGTGAAGATTCACGCTGGCCCAAAATTTGCATCTTACTTGACATTCAGCCCTTCAGAAGTGAAATCTCTCCGCACAGAATATGGGGACCTGGAGTGCTGCATTGAGGTGGTAGACAGTGTCCAAGAGGCTGTTGAACATATCCATAAGTATGGAAGTTCTCACACGGATGTTATCATCACAGAGAATGGTTAGTGATCTGTCTGCTTCCTTAAGCTACTCGTTTGGGTTTGACTGCTAGTTCCTGGTGTTCAGCGTATTGCAGTAGTCACTCTTCTCTTGGGTGTGTAGGCATAACCAGCTGGAGGCCTAACGTGCCTACAGTCCTGTTTATTGCAAAGAAAACATGTTTTATAGCCCTATTAAGGAATATGCTTGAGCAATTGGCCAATGGCAAGTTAGCATGTACTGTTGCCAGCTAATGTGCTTTGCTTTCCTATTTTATGCAGACTTGCTGCATCAGAGGGATTTACAGGAATATCTCCTGCCTCCTGCAGATATTCTCAGGCCTCTGAAGCCTGATGAGGTGAACTTCTATAGTACCTCATTGCAGAGAGTAGGGATTGTAGGGAAAGTCATACTTCATCCACTTTGTCTTCCCGTGTCATTTTTATATCTTGCAAACAAGGCCCACAAATGGTTTTCCCCTACCTCTCCCAGTCCTTAACTTCCCACTTCTGCATACCTAGTATAAAAGTTGCATTTATCTCAATTGGCAGTTACTTGCCTCTTTGCTGTGAACTTGTGCTCCTTCATGCAGCTCCAGCTTGGCTGGAGCTGTGCCCAGCATAAGTGAGACTGCGCCGAGCCCAAGGCTGACTCTCAGACCCAGCTGGGACTCCCGAGGACCAGCCACAGTGAGGTTGCGTTGGTCTGTGGCTGACCAGCATCTGAGTCAGGCAGAGTTCAGTTTCTGTACTGCCTGCCAAGCTTAAGTCTCACTAAAAGGCTCGCATTTGGTACTGTAACCCACTGCCACGGTACCTGTTGCAGTAGCAATTTGCCAGAGAGTGTGCTGGAACCAGCTATCTTTCGTGTTTGTCTGGTTGCCGAGGGCGAGTGCCGGGCCGCTCACAGCCTTGCTGAGAATGGGGTTCTACAGAGGACTAAAGCTTGCATCACTCTGCTTGAGCTTGTTCAGGTCTTGCATGTTCTGCATTAAATGGGGTTAGTTAGCTGATTTTGTGTGGTATTTCTGCATTGTGTTTCCCAAATATTGCCTACAATAGCAGTTTAGTTTAGCATTTTTCATTATCTAGAACAATCCTATGTTTAAGACTAATGGAGAGCTGACTCTGTAGTTTAACTGTCTGAGTTTAACTGCAAACTAATGTTTGGGGAAGCTGCTCTTTCTCCCCAGTCATACAACTATCCCTGTTTGCAGATTCTAGACTGACTGTATCTAGATCTGGAAAACTTTTTGCTTTAGTCTAAGCTTTGCAAGCTTCTTGTAACATTTGTGTCTGTGTCTACTTCATCAGCATGCTGGGCAGAAGGTATAAATGAACACACCTTAGGCTAGGCTGCTTAAACACTGATAAGGTTGCACATGAAAGTTACATTGTTCTGTTCAGGGTGTTATGTTACGTCTATTGGAGTGCATGATCATTTTGTACTTATTGGATTTTATTCTTCTCTCTGCCTCTTTCCCAGAGAAAACAGCAGAGTTCTTCCTTCAGCATGTGGACAGTGCTTGTGTTTTCTGGAATGCCAGTACCCGATTCTCTGATGGCTATCGATTTGGACTTGGTAAGAGAGAAAATACTGCAGACATGTGACTTGCTCTTGGGGAAAGTGTGGCAGTCTGAAACCTGGAAGATAGGATTAGTCTCTGATCTTACTGCCTAATATAAGGCTTTCGGGAAAGGTACCGTAGGAAAAGTTGAGGCCTAGACATTTAATCCATGTGGAACAGCAGACATTTCAATAGCTTCTTCCTGCCAGAAATAGCCAATGCTGCTATACAGGCTATGTAGATTAATTAAGCAGTATAGGGAGCAAAGATCTTTTGGATCCTTTGAAGCTCTATTTGATCAGAATAAAGTATGTGGTATTGCATGTAATGATAGAACAATGCAACACAGGATGTGAGACTGGTGATCGTGTTTCTTTTGTTTATCTAATGAAGCTGTAATAGATGTCATGCTTCGTTCCTGCTGGGCAGACAGCTGTGCCCAATATGCCGACTCTGCAGTGGTGAGAAATGAAAGGCAGGAACCAAATTGAGTATTAGTTGCTTAAACAAACAGGTGCAACCTGCTGTGAACTGCTGAAAACAAGAGAAAGATACTTTCCTGAGGCAGAAACTCAGAAATCTCCATAGCAGGTTATTGCTGTATTAGCTGGAAAATTCAGTGTTCTGTGTGATTAAACAAATTCTAGTCAGGGTCTTGCAATACTTCCTCAAAATGATACAAAAGGACATAAGATCACAATCTTGACTAATTTAGCCTTTTTTTTTTTTTTTTCTATAAATGATTAAACCCTCAGGAAACAAGTCTAAGATCCATGTAAGACATACCTATCTCTCTGGCATCTTTCTCTGTAAAAGTGAGTTTGTAGCAGCCAGAAGTATAAACACTACAATTTATAATGCAAAAGTTAAGCCCCTCTAACTTTTAAATAAGAGCGGGCAAACATAAGTTCTGGCATTTGGAGAGAAGCAGTGAAAGGCAGGTCACTGAAAGGCAGGCAGGTGTTTTTACATAAAGGTGCAAATCTGTGTAGTATGAAGTGATGTTCTGAGGATTAACTGCCTTTACCATGTGTGCATCCTGCAGGTGCCGAAGTGGGAATTAGTACTTCTCGTATTCATGCACGTGGACCCGTGGGAATTGAAGGACTCTTAACTACAAAGTGGTTGCTGAGGGGAGACAATCACGTTGTTTCTGACTTCTCAGAGCATGGCAGCATGAAGTATCTTCACGAGAGCCTCCCTCTTCCTCAGAGAAATACCAACTAAGAACATGGGAGCTGGGGGAGAAACCCAGGTGTATAAATATTTCCTGATGGTGGTCAGGCTTCAGGGTGCTCTCTGCAGAGGGAGTTTGTTTTTCATCTTCAAGAACATTGTTCTTGGTCGCTGTGCAGCACAGTGAATACAAAATGATCCCATCTGTGAGATTTTTATTTTCCCTGCCTCTTTTTGTTTCCTTAGATAGTATCTGCAAACTGACCTCATTTTCCCAGAGACAGACTCCTTCAAAAAATACAGGTATCATAAGGAAAGAAGTAAATATCTACTGCAT
>VXBJ01007651.1:0-99372 GCA_013400055.1 Nycticryphes semicollaris | reverse complement strand
CAGAGGCGCGGCCGCCCCAGGAGGGCCCACCGGGGTTTGGGCGCAGGTAAGGGCAGCTCCCCGGGCCTGGCCCTGCTGGCTGAAACCACACCGAGCCCGACTGTGGCAACTTTGTGTCCCGCCGTGCTGTGCCCTTCCTGGTGGCGGCGGCAGCGCACCCCGCCGCGCTGTGCGGGCCGTAGTGGTGCGGGCTCCTTCCCGCCGACATGGGCCCGGGCCGTCTGCCCCGTCGGGGTCAGTGGGTTTTCCCCCAGGAAACGGCGGACCTGGCGCCCCTGCGAGCCCCACGCGTGAGCTGGAAGCTCGCCGTGAGCTCAGCGCCGCGGGTCGGGCAGCCGCCGCGTGTCTCCCGAAACGCCCGAACACCCTGCGGGGAGCGAGCAGATTTCGAGGTGCGACGAGGGGTTTCCCCTCCAGCCTGCCGTCCCACCCCCCCTCCCCGCCAAAAGCCAGCCTTCCCTCTGTCCTCAGGCCACGTTTGAGTGTTCCCGTGCTGCGTTCGCTGCATCATAGCTGGAAGGCGGAAGGAGAGCGATTTCAACAGGGGCGATCAGTAATTAGCTCTTGGTCTTCTTGTAGCTCATTTAAGTGCTGGAGCTGGCATAGCTTTTGGGGAAATCTCGAGGAGAGGTAGGCACCGGTTTAATCTTTTTAGGCTTCAGTAGGACACTTCAGCCACAAGAACTATGGAACTGCAGTTGTGAGTTTTATCTTGTACTAACAAACGTGTTTTGATTTAAGGCCAGGGGTTCTTACATCCTGTAATTATTTCTTCCAAGTTTGTTTCTTTTAGGTCTGTGACTTCTAAAAACTGAACTAGCTGTGCTAGCTCACATCCTGGCTTAGGTGCAGCTGTAGCAGTAAAAAGGTGCTTTATACCTCTGTAGTTATTTCTGTGGGGAGAAAATGAAGCTTGGGTAAACACTTTGTATAACAACATGCGTGTGCTCTCCTGTGGGTGTGTGCCGCTCTTGTGCAGAAACACAGATGATGTGTTTGGGACATGGGCTTGGCTGGGCCTGAGCCTTCAGAGACTCTGCTGGCTCTCCTTGTTTTGGCCCAAGTGCACATACTACCAGCAGCGCAATGTGTAAGCTCTGGTGTGTATTGCAACGGCAGCGCAATTAAGCAATATGAATGCCTCTACATTCCAAAAAAGTAAGCAGCAAAAACGGGTCACAGAGTGAGGATATTCTCAATGCTTAGATGAGGTATCTGAGAAGAAGATGTTTTGGTGTGCCAACTCCAGATTTATCGGCTCTATTAAAGATAGCAGTTGTAGTTTGAGAATTTACGTTTGTGAAGGGCAAAACAGACATGTAATTATAATAAAACCCATGAATTTCAGTACAACCAGTGCACTTAGTGAAGCAGCATGGCAGGGCAGTTCAAGAGGCAACCTGGAAACTAGGAAAACTAAAATCTTCTTAAATTCTCAGTTGCAGATGCAGCGAGGATATTGGCCCCTACATCAGTAAGAAATTAAGAGCCAAAGTGCTCCCTAGCTTGGCTTAGTACCTGTCCCAGGGGAGTCTTGACAGTAGGATTTGGGACACGTTCTTGTAAAGCTGCTCTGCAAAGATTAGCTTCTAGAAGCAGAGTTGTTTGGTTTGCTGGTGAGAATGACTGTCAATGAGGGTGCTGCATTAAGGTCAGTTTTCCTGTGTTAGGAGTATGAAGTTGATGTTTCTCTCCTCCCCGAAGGCAGTAGGAGCTCTACCTGTTTGGCTGGCTGTGGAGTAGGGTCCTTAGGAGCAGGTTCCCTTTTCAGCTGCACTGCTCCTGCTTTCAGGCATGCTGCCTTTGAACAAGGTACTTGTTAGTTATTCAGCAGTCACTGTAACCCTGTAGCCTGAGACCAAAAATACACGTCCAGATTCAAGCTCTTCCTCAGATTTGGTGAGTTTTGCCCTGATTTTTTTCATCCATTTGCTGCATTGGTTCTGTGTTTAAGAATATTTAAGTTGATGTGTCCTGTGCACATCTGTCTGCAGCAGAACCCTGCTCTGGAAAAAATTGGTGAGTTACATTGCTCATTGTCCCTGAAATGCAGGATGGAGTGCTTTGAAATCAGGGATGTCACATAGGGCAGAAAGCTGTGGCGAATGTCATCTTCCGTCCCGCCCCCTGCTTAGATGCAAGTCCTGTTTCTGTTTCAGGTTCTGCTGCCTGTGCAGTGTAAAATGCACTGCAGACGTTGGGTATCCCATACAAGAGATACATTGCTTGTGACCCATGTCAACAAGATAATTGTTAACATTCCTGAAATTACAGCCATTCCCAGGAGACTGAGGTTCCCAGGTGGTGCTGCCAGCCTGTGTGGTTCCATTGCTCACTGGTGATGAGGAGGACAAAGTCTGGTCCCTGCACACTGGTGAAGTCTGGATGGCCAGAGAACAGGCAGTGCTGCATGTTATGAAGTGCACGCTGTAGTGTCCTTCAGGAGGTTTTGTGTCTCTAGAATCCATCCAAATGGGATTCTTGTAATGGTTTTGTCTCTCACCGCTTCAAGGAGTAGTTTCAATGAAGTGAAAATCCTTCCTCTGGAGAGGTTTAAAACCAAAGAAGGTTTAGTCACTTTCTTGACATTGGTATGGTTGTATCAAAATATACCTTTGGCTTACTCAGGCTCAGGACAAGGTAATGTTGCTGTAAACTCATTTGAATAACAGACTGATTTCCTTTGTTGTGTTTTCTGTGAAGGTGGTGGGAGCGCAGTGGGGTAGCCAGTTTGCAAATCTGGTACACATGGTCCAAAAATATATCCCTGACTCCTGGGGTGGGGCAAGAGGAGCACAAAAAAAAAAATATTTAAAAAATGCCGGTGACTGAGGAGTCCACTGGTTTGTAGTAGTTTCCAACAGAGAAAGTATGAGTCAAAGTATTAGGCAAGATTTAGGGAGGTAATTGAGCATCCTGGAAACTCTTGTGTTGTTACAGGTGGTTGGTAAAGCCCCTGTCCCGTTGGTGAATTTGCATGCCCTTCCTGAAGAAGGTGCTGGTAACCTCTACCTTGGCCTGTTAATGGTGATAGGCAAGTTAGATTGGTATACCTGAGGCAGCTTCTTCTCATACTTACCTAGGTTATTTTCAGGCTTCAAAGCAGAACACAAGTTGTGTTGCTTCTTAAAAGCTCTACAATTACGATCTGACCTATTTCTGTCTGGCCAAGCCACATCTGTAAGTTTATAAATGCAAGGAACAGGTTTATTGAAAAGTTTTCAGATGGGTTTTGTTGTGTTCACTCTTGTGTGCATTCAGCTGTGTGTTAAGAATACATAAAAACACTTAATACATTAATAAATAAAACCACTTAGTACCTTCCTGTACTTAGGCTGAATAGTACCACCCGCCCCACCCCCCATTTGTACTTGTGAGATCCCATTAGTCATCCCATCAACATCTTTGCTCTAGGATCCAGTCCAGGAGAGGTAAACTAGGTTGCTTTGCCTTGTGTTTACTGTTGATATTTATACCCAGACATTTATTAGTATTTATTTAACATCTACTATAAATTCCCACCCTGTCCTGCTCTACTGTAAATTGATGTGCCCAGAGCCTAAATGGTATGTTGGCAGATGTACTATGCCTAAGGGTTTTCCTTTGTCAGTCTTTGCATTTTTGGCTTGAGTGGGACTACGGCATCAGCCTTCCTTGTGTCCTGGTGGAAAAGTGACTGTTATTGCTGAAAAGGTGACTGTTAAACTGGTGATCTGTGAGTGGAGAAAGGGTGGCTGTTGCGTCACAGCTTCAGAAATCGATGAAACTGTTCACGTAGCTCTTTGAAGATGGCAGGTTTATAAGCATTTATCTCTGTACAACATAGGAAAGGCTCCTTGTTCTTCCTAAGAGATTATGTCTCTTGCCCAACATTTGGAAAAGTCAGCATCCAGTCCAGTATTAAAGTCTGGCCTTTCTTTCAGAGCACAGTGTTTTTTCTTGTGGTGGGATTATTATCTGCAGTTGTCTCATGCCTCCTGCTTCAGGCACCTTCAACAGATGATTACGCTAAGATGTAGCATCTATCTCATTGAGTTTCTGGTAGGCACTTTGCTTTGGATCTCTTTCGGTGGATCTGCAAGAGTGCTCAGCTGTGAACATATCTTGAGACACAAGGAAAGATGCATCCATTTTTTCCCCTCTTTTTTTTTTCCCACCTCTTTCAAAAATTGACTTTTGTGCTGATTCAGCTCAGAATGAGCATAGTGACTGTCTGTTCTTTTTCTGGTAGTGTTTGCTGCCAACATAGTACTTTATTTCTGCTAAAAGGTTGGAATTTTCTGTTAATAATTTAGTCATCACACTGGATTCACAGTTGCTTGACCATGATGTGTATTGCCCTTGCTATGGGCATATATGATTTCCTGATATCCCTTAGCACTTTGTCCCTCTGTGAATTCTGCTGTACATGAGGAAAATGTGGTGGGTTAAAGCTTTATCCTTTTTCCAATGGCTGCGCTTCTGTTTCTGTCAAAAGGCCAAGATAAACCAATTATGTAACGAGCTGATTTCTTTCCTCAGTGAAAATATATTTAGATACAGGTCTTGCCGCTAGTCATAGCTGTAGCCTTTGATCTCCTTGCCTCTGCCTGGGCCATCTTCATTAATGGGGGAGACAGGTGGAGAATTTGGAAAGGGCTTAGGCTGTGCAGTACGACCACGCAAACTTGACATATCCTCTGGGTGGGAGTCCTGTGCTCTCCTGCCGTTGAGTGCTTGGCCCCTCTGGGCTATCAGAGCTAATGCTTCATCAGAGTGCTTTTCATTAGAGGTGCTGTCTGGGGGGAATGCTGTTAAATCTTGTGCCTTGCATGTTCAATCTTCCCCTGCATGTCATCTTGAGATCACGAGGAGTAGCGCCTGATGAAGACCAGAATTGTTCTCCTCTTCCTTCAAATACGTGGTGCAAATCTGAATCTTTCTAAAACGTCGGGGGGGATGTAAAAATCTGGGTTCCTGCTATCACATGCTAATACTTAGGCAGGGAGATTAGATCTCCTGTCCAGCACTGGGCTGGAAACCCATGTCCCAGTTTGTATTAAGGTGAGGATGCTCACTTTCCCTTTGGCCTCACTGCATCATTAAACACTGAGTTGTGTCAAAAGAACTAGGACCAGGGGCCATTTAAGCAGTGTCTGGCTCCTGCTGTTTGAGGTAAGATAAAAATAACAAAAAGTGTGGCTTTAAGCATCCATTTGCATACATCTTGATGATAATCACACTTCCAGTAGGCACAGTGTTGTAACTCGTGCATTAATAAAATCCCATTGAATGCCACCTGTGCACAGAAGGCTCCAAGATCGAGTGCACTGATCCGAAAGCTGATTTGTGCTTGCATCTTTCATTATAGACTTTTTCCTAAATATTAGTGGAAAACTTAAGGCTGAGACTTGAGCCGGCTGTTGCAGCATCTGTCAAAGACAGCTGTCTAATTATGTCTCAGATCAGAAAAATCTGATAACCACTAGTGTGAATCAGCGTATTTTAAATCACAGAGTTCTTGTGGCTCCAAATCTGACAGATTTGGGAGAAAAAAAACTATTTTTTTTACTCTGTAACCATGTCAAAATAAGAGGAAATGAGAATTTGGTCTTCATGCCTCTTTTCAGACTTAGCAATTTTGAAATAAAAATCTATGGAAAAAAAGTACAGTGTATATCTTAAATATGAATGTAGAATATGTAGATAGTTCATGGATACTACAGTGGTTGTGAAGGGAGGTACAAGGTATGCAGTTTTTAGTTGGTAAGAGAAAAATAGCTTTAATACTGTAAAAACATACAAACTGCCAAACAACTGACCCCCAAACTGCCTCATTTCTTAAATCTGTCACCTGTAGTGCACTTTTGTGAATGGCAGAAACAAGAACACACACACGTTTACCAAACCAGCACCTGGTTTTGCAGATGAAGAAGGGCTGTACCTTCTGTTGATGCTATGCACACGGCAGTCCTTGTGCTCTGTTGGCAGGCATGGTCATGGGAGTTTGATTATCTCCCAGCTTTGTGGTTGGATGTTCACCGACTGAGGGGTTCAGCTAACTTAGTGCAAGTCCTGAGGATTTCAGACTAAGTTCTAAAATTCAGAATGAAGGTCCTTAATAATGTTTTTCCTTTCTGTAAAGAAGAGTGGTTCTGTGAGTGACTTTGGAGGCTGGTTTGTTGGCCTTTGCCCCTTTAACACAGAATTTGGCAAAAATATCAAAGCTGGTTTCTCTGTCTGCAGCAGTGAGGTGCAGTTAAAGTTTACAGTCGCACACCCATGGTTCATGGGCTGTGTGCTGTTCATGGTACTTTTTTGTGGCCTCTAGTTTACTTCTGTGTTACCTACTCTCTTAGGGACACTGCAGATAGAGTGCTTATTGCATACACAGAGCTTCATCTGAGGTTCTTGCAGTACATGAAATGCTTTGAGGACGTACTGGGTTTGCTGAAAGTGCTTAGACTGTCTGTTCTGTGCTGCTGAGTGTCTTTCCATGGCATGGCTTTGATCTGAGCAAAATTTAATTTCATATAATGGTTAGAGTTGGAAGGATCCTTAAATATCATCTAGTTCCAAACACCCTGCCATGGGAAGGGACACCTCCCACTAGACCAGGTTGCTCAAAAACCCGTCCAGCTTGGTTTTGAACAGTTCCAGCGATGGGGCATCTACAACTTCTCTGGGCAACCTGTTCCAGTGTCTCAGCACCCTCATAATGAACAATTTCTTCATGATATCTAATCTAAACCTACCCTCTTTCAGTTCCAAGCCATTACTCCTCATCCTATCACTACACTCCCTGATAAAGAGTTGATCCCCATCTTTCCTATCTGTCCCCTTTAGGTACTGGAAGGCTGCTGTAGGGTCTCCCCAGAGCCTCCTTTTCTCCAGGCTGAAAACCACCAACTCTCTCAGCCTGTCCTTATAGGAGAGGTGCTCCATCCCTCTGATCATCTTTGTGGCCCTCCTCTGGACTTGCTTCAACAAGTCCATGCCCTTCTTATGTTGAGGGCTACAGAGCTGGACACAATTCTCCAGGTGGGGTCTCACAAGAGTGGAGTAGAGGGGCAGGATCCCCTCCCTTGACTTGTTGGCCACACTTCTTTTGATGCAGCCCAGGATATGGTTGGGCTGTCCGGGNTTGGGCTGTCTGGGCTGCAAACGCACATTGCTGGGTCATGTTGAGCTTCTCATCAACCAGCACCCCTGAGTCCTTTTTCTCAGGGCTGTTCTCAATCCATTTTTCTGCCCAACCTGTATTTGTGCTTGGGATTGCCCTGACCCACATGCAGAACCTTGCACTTGACCTGGTTGAACTTCATGAGTTTCACATGGGCCCACTTCTCCAGCCTGTCCAGGTCCCTCTGGATGGCATCCCTTCTGTCCAGCATGTGAACTGCACCAAACAGCTTGGTGTCGTTGGCAGATGACAGAGGATGCACTCTGTCCCACTGTCTATGTCATCAACAAAGATTTTAAACAGCAATGTTCTCAGTACTGACCCCTGAAGAGCACCAGTTGTCACACTGGTTGCCACATAGACACTGAGCCATTGACCGCAACCCTTTGAGTGCAGCCATCCCTCCATTTCCTTATCCACCAAGTGGTCCATCCATCAAATCCTTGTCTCTCCAATGTAGAGACCAGGATGTCATGTGGGACAGTGTCAAATGCTTTGCGTAAGTCCAGGTAGATGAGGTCTGTTGCTCTGCCCTCGCCTGCCAGTGCTGTGGCAATATTGTAAAAGGCCATCAAATTTGTCAGGCATGATTTGCCCTTGGTGAAGCTGTGTTGGCTGTCACCAGTCACCTCCTTATTTTCCATGTTCCTGAGCAGATGTTCTAAGAGGATTTGCTCCATGATCTTGCCAGACACGGAGGTGAGATTGACTGTCCTATAGTTCTCCGGGTCTTCCTTTTTTTCCGTTTTGGAAAATAAGGATGTTTCCCCTTTTCCAGTCACCAAACTGCCATGACTTTTTGAATATAAATGGAAAGTGGCTTGGCAGTTTCACCCACCAGCTCCCTCAGGATCTGTGGATGCATTTCACGAGGTCCCATGGACTTACACAACCTGAGGTTCCTTAGATGGTCTCTAACCTGATCTGTTCCTACAGTGGGTGGTTCTTTATTCTCATAAGCCCCTGTTTTTGCCTTCTGCAACTTGGGCAGTATGGTTAGACCCCTTGCCAGTGAAGACTGAGTCAAAAAAGTAATTCACNAGTCACCTCCTTATTTTCCATGTTCCTGAGCAGATGTTCTAAGAGGATTTGCTCCATG
This sequence comes from Nycticryphes semicollaris, assembly GCA_013400055.1. NCBI lineage: Eukaryota > Metazoa > Chordata > Aves > Charadriiformes > Rostratulidae > Nycticryphes > Nycticryphes semicollaris. The sequence continues at coordinate 91,111 of VXBJ01007651.1, read as the reverse complement.
ATCTTGCCAGACACGGAGGTGAGATTGACTGTCCTATAGTTCTCCGGGTCTTCCTTTTTTTCCGTTTTGGAAAATAAGGATGTTTCCCCTTTTCCAGTCACCAAACTGCCATGACTTTTTGAATATAAATGGAAAGTGGCTTGGCAGTTTCACCCACCAGCTCCCTCAGGATCTGTGGATGCATTTCACGAGGTCCCATGGACTTACACAACCTGAGGTTCCTTAGATGGTCTCTAACCTGATCTGTTCCTACAGTGGGTGGTTCTTTATTCTCATAAGCCCCTGTTTTTGCCTTCTGCAACTTGGGCAGTATGGTTAGACCCCTTGCCAGTGAAGACTGAGTCAAAAAAGTAATTCACTAACTCAGCCTTTTCCATATCCTGGGTGACCAGGTCTCCTGTTTCCTTTCAGAGAGGGCCAGTGTGTTCTCTATTCTTGCTTTTATCCCTGACATACCTATAAAAGTTTTTCTTGTTATCCTTGATGTTCCTGGCCAGATTTAATTATATCTGGGCTTTAGCTTGCCTAATCTGGTTCCTGGCCACTCGAGCAGTTTCTCTATATTCCACCCAGTTTACCCATCCTTGGTTCCACCCTCTGTAGGTCTCACTTTTGGTTTTGAGCTTGTCCAAGAGCTCCTTGTTTATCCATGCAGGCCTCCTGGCTTTGTTGTCTGACTACTTTTTTGGGAGGCATCGCTCCTGAGCTTGGAGGAGGTGATCCTTGAATACTAACCAGCTTTCATGGGCCCCTCTCCCCTCCAGAAATTTTTCCCATGTTGCCCTACCAAGGAGGTACCTCAAGATGCCAAAGTCTGCTCTCCTGAAGTCCAGGGTAGTGAGCTTGTTGCATCCCCTCCTTCCTGCTCTAAGGATCTTGAATTCTACCATCTTGTGATCACTGCAGCCAGGGCTACCCTTGGGCTTGATGTTCCCCACCAGCCCTTCCTTGTTGGTAAGGATGAGGTCCTGCATAGCACCTCTCTTTATTGGCTTCTTTATCATTATCATATCTCTATCAGACATCATATATAGATAGATATATATATATCTATATATATCCAGGAACTTTCTGGATTTCTTGTGCCCTGTGTTGTCCCTCCAACAGATACTGGGGTGGCTGAAGTCCCCCATGAGCGCCAGGGTCTGTGAACACAATGCTGCTCCTATCTGCCTATAGAGAGCCTCATCTGCCCTGTTGCCCTGGTCAAGTGGTCTGTAGCAGACCCCTATTGTAACATCACCTGCCATCTTTGTTGTAGTATTCTCTGTCCTGCTTCCAAAACAGGATTAAGCGAATGAGACTTTTTCTTTACTCTTAATTTAAATTTCTGGGAAGTTGATTGTGCAGATTTCAGGTCAGAGCAGACCTGCAAAGGCTTGTCAGTTGGATCTTAGAGCCATCAGCTTTTTTTTCCTCCACTTAACTGAAACTCATTTAACTTTTGACAGCACTTTTAATTTGTTATATTTGTAAAGGAAGCATCAGGAGAAGATTCAGAAATGCATATTTATGTTTATTGGCTAAGCTTATTTTGCTTCCAAGAACCTTAGACCCAGAGTTTTTTCTTATTTCAATAAAGAAGAAATTTTTGTCTTAGGCTGGGATTTTTTTCTATATTTTGTTGGTTTTGTTTGTTTTTTGGTTTGGGTGGGTTTCTTTTTCCCTTCTCCAAAAAGAGTATATAGTGGCTTACCTTGGTCTAGACCTTCCCTTGGACTGTAAGTCATGTAATTAACAGGTGCTAACCAGAAGCACCCCCTTTGAGGTTTCCTTGCTCATCTTGGAGCTGGTATTGGACCTCCTGTATAGTGCTGGGCAGGACCACTGCAACCTCTTAAGGTGCTGACACAGAAATGTGTTTTCAGGGGCTTCCTTGGGATATGCCAGGAATTCAGACACCATGGTGACATGTGTGTCTCTTCCCGACACCCTTGCTTGAGAAGGCTGGAGCTCATTCTGGTGAAGGAACACCATGGAGATGTGTGCAGCGTGGCTCTGTACTCTGAGTGAGCAGGAGGACTGCTGCTGGGCTAGGGGTGCAAATGTGCCCCCATCTTGCCCCAGCATGCTGGGGAGCAGTCATGCAGCCATGTGGCAGGAGCGGCTAAAGCCAGGTTATGCGCCATGGCACTGGGAAGTTGCAGTTGTGTGGTGTACCTCTGGTGCCTGGTGGGATGTGCAATGGCATTCATGATGCTGCTGTGAAACTGGGATGCTGCTGGCCATGTTGGGGTGGCAGAAACATCTGAGAGTGGCCAGCTGTGGAATGGGGTGAATCCTGGGGCCACCCTGTGTTGTTTCCCCTCTGGCTGGCTTGTCCCACTCCTGGTATAGCCCTGCATTGGCAGGCACCAGGGTTAGGTGGCTTGCTGGCCACAAGCTAGCAGTGCCAGCTGCCACCTGCAAAGATGTGATCAGGGCATTGGGAAAGTGGGCTGGTCTAACTATCACTGAGTGAGGTGAAAGTGTCTGTGTGCTGTCTAGACCAAGCGCTTTCACCCACAGTTGCTGGTGGCACCCATCTGCCCCAAGGGTGGTAATGACACTCCTCACCCAGCTTCTTGGGGAGCTTAAAGGATGATTAATTCTCTGTTCCTTTCAAGCCATCACATGAATTAACAAAAGCAGCATTGACTATGCGGTTCCATAGGTGGATGGATGTTATGTGAAAGGAGCAGAAACAGATTGTAGGTGCTTCAGCAGCAGCAGCGTCTTGCTTGCTCTCCGTATTTGTGGTATTGCTTGAGAGCGTCCTTTTGGTGAACAGCCATGAGGCTTTAAATGCAATGTGGAGATAAAATGAGATTTGTTTCCAGGGTGGTGCTGGTAAACTTCCTGCAGTTTGGTGGTAGAGATAATTCTGCAGGTTCTGACTCTGTTGTTGTGACTGGGATTAAGGTGAATTTAAAAAAATATTTTGATCAAACATGCCTTCATTTGTGTTTGTCCAAAGGGAAAAGTCTGTTACAAGCCTAATCTGTTGTTCTCATTACTGGGGAAGTTTCTGAATGGGACCTAAATACATAATTATTTGCACATCCTTATCAGTGCAACACAGTGTTTTCCAGGTTGATATCTCGGGTTTCAGACTTGTTTATCCTGATGTGTGCGGTCTTAAGTCTGCATCTGCAGAAGCGTTGGATCATAGAGGTGTCAGTATGGTGAACGGTGTATCTCTCAGGGCCATTTTTGGCATCGTGGGTGGAATGGGCCACTGAGGACCAACATTTGCTTGGCTTATGGCAAGCTCTTGAGCAGCTGTCAGAAGGAGAGTGAAGTGCAGGATTGTTCAACGAGTCATCTGTTGCAATGCTGTAATGCCTAGGGAAGGTGGAGAGGAGCCACTGGTTACCTCTGAGGCCTGTGTGGGATGAGGCATCCACATAAACTGCTTGGAGGGACGGGGGACATCTTGCAGCCCAGCATGATGACTGCAAGAATAGAGTCCCATCACATCTCCAGAGAGCTTCGTGATAGAGCAGAACTGAAGCAGGCATATGGTCGAAGAGTGCCTGCTTTTGTGCAGGGTGATGGCGGTGGTAGCTAGAAAGGTTTTTCCTTTTGGACCTCGTTGGGAGACTATCCCTCTGTTGCCTGCATGCTGTAGAGTAGAGTATGTTTATCTTCTTACTCTCAGAAGCACTAAACAGGACCTGGAGTTCAGGGCTGCCTCCTGCAAGGAGCCACTGCGCTGCTGTCTCCAATTGAAATCTGTTTCTGTTTTTGGCTTCTTGCTCTCAGACCCTGTGGTACTTAAAACTCCCCCTTTCTTCCCCACTCTTAGAACAAATTTTGCAAAGAAATCAATAGCTGTCTAATTATGACAGCAAAATGAAAAAGGCTGTAACGCCTCCATAGCTACCTAAAAAGTACTTGTAAAATTCCACTGGAAGAGAGTGCCCTACAGTTATTCCATATATTCCTTGCAAGGTGACTGAAAATTGTTTGCATTAATTAAGTAATCGCTGCATGCTTGTCTGGTGAGAAGTGTTTGGTTACTGCAATAAATTTTTATTCCTTTAACCCTGTGAAGCTGAAAAAAAAGAATTTGTTTTACTTAAAAAACAAACTGACCTGAACTCTCAATAGATTAACTGATTGCAAATGTACTGGTTTAAACCAGCTTTGTTTTTCTCTTGTGTTTCTTGTAGCATCTGAAAAGAGACAGGTTGTGGTAAATTAGCTGGGGTGAGACTACAAATAAATTGAATTACTCCTGTTTGAAAAGTTCCCAGCATGTGAGCACTTGCTTCATTTGTACATCATCTGTATCTTGAGTTAACCTGCCAGAGCGGCCGTGATTGAGGTGAAACTAACTAACCTCTAATTGGAAATCTTGCCTTTGATATAAATGCTAATTTATTAATTCGTCAGTGAAAGTACCATGGAGATATGATGAGCAAAAATTATGGCTGCTGTGTGACCTGGACAGGCTGGAGAGCTGGGCAGAGAAGAACCTAATGAGGTTCAACAAGGGCAAGTGTAGGGACTTGCACCTGGGGAGGAAGAATGCCAGGCGGCAATACAGGTCAGGGGTGGACCTGCTGGAAAGCACTTATGAGGAGAAGGATCTAGGGGTCTTGGTAGATGGTAAACTATCCATGAGCCAGCATGTGCCTTTGTCACCAAGAAGACCAACGGAATCCCAGACTGCATAGGGAAGAGTGTGGCCGGCAGGTTGAGGGAGGTCACTCTGCCCCTCTACTTTGCACTGGTGTGGCCACAACTGGAACACTGCATCCAGCTCTTGGCTCTCCAAGAGAGACAGGGAACTACTGGAGAGAGTCCAGTGTAGGGCAACAAAGATGATTATAGGGATTGGAGCATCTCCCTTATGAGGAAAGGCTGAGAGAGCTGGGACTCTCTAAAGCATGGGTTGAAGGAGGATAAAGCCGGACTCCTTTCAGTGGTTCCCAGTGACAGGACTGAGGGGCAGTGGGCACAAACTCGAACATAGGAGGTTCCATTCAAATATGAGAAAACACTTCATTATGGTGAGGGTGCCAAAGCCCTGGAACAGGCTGCCCAAGGAGGTTGTGGAGTTCCCTTCCCTGGAGGTTTTCAAGACCTGCGTGGATGTAATCCTGAGTAATTTGTTCTAGGCAATCCTGCTTTAGCAGGGGAGTTGGACTAGATGATCTCTAGAGGTCCCTTCCAACTCTGACAGTTCCATGATCCTGTGTGTTGGAGTTTCTCACAATAAATGTCTTGCCCTGTTGTGTTTCTGTGAAGTGAAACTGATGTGCTGTCTGAAAAGTTGCTTTGCCCCTGGTGAAACCCAGTGCTGGTATGAAAATGCAGTTGTCAAAACATATGTGAGGTCATGGTTGGCATTCATCTGTGCTTTATGCTGCCCCATTCGCTTTGGGGCATGGCATAAAAATAACAGGGTGCAAAGTCAGGTCTGCCACGTTTAGGCAAGGCTAAGCTTACTGTCAGGCATCTGCAAATGAAGAATTAGTTTCTGTAAGGTCTTACCTTGATACACTGATGTACTGCAGCACTTATTCCAGAGGGGAGGGACTGAAGGGGTAGGGAAGCTACAGCACATGTAGGTTAGGATCGGGTACCCGGTTGTTTAGGATAGTGTATCCAGCTGGAGTGCCGATGCTGAATTGGAATTTGGCTGTGATATTGCAGTTAATTCCTCTTCTTACTAAATGTGATATATTGTTTTTCGATATCTGTGGTAATTAGGGCCTGGCTTTACTGTCACACATGGTGAGGAATAACATTTCTCTTAGATCCAGCTTTTTTCAGTAGCTCCTGCAAAACAAGGGTGGGGGGGGGAATGTCTGTCTGTGTTTTTCTGTGTTAAAAGGAAGAAATGATATCCCACTGCCGTTCCCCTGAGCCTCTTTGGGTTGGTGTCTCTTTTTTTCCCTAAGCCGTTGGGCTGTTTGTGGGTAGGATGTTACTTGCGGTAAGCAGAGCGAGAAATAACAGTGCAGTGCATTAAATACCTGCCAGAAGCAACGAAGGTCCCACTTCTGCTTCTAGTGAGAACTCAGCTTTACGTTGTCTGACTTGCTATGATTTTCTGGAAAGAGGGAGGTTAAATGGGGGTGGAGACACAGTGATGGCCGAAGTGCAGATGTCTTTGCTGTTGTCTTTTTTGTTTGGGTGAGCTGTTAGGGAGATGGTTGGTGATGGGAGGAGGGCATCCTGGTACTGCTTGCCCTGTTTTTCATCCTCTGCATCTCTCTTCCCTTGTCTCTAATGCATTCTCTGAGGTGTCCTGTGCTGAGGAGTCTCTGCCAAGACCCCATGCAGGTTTTGGGAGAGGAACTGCTAGGTTCCCTCCTTTGCAAGGCTGGAGCCCCCAGTGGTGAAGTGCTGGCTTCATTTTAGGAAAGCAGAATAAAGCAGATCAGTATTAACTTGCCTTCACAGAGTTGATCCTGGTTGCGGTTCAGTTGCATCATGTTAGCTGACACCCAGAGGCTTCCAGGTTTAAAACTGTGATGCAACTTAGCCTGCAAACAGAAAGAGCGATGGCTTGGCTGTTCCCTTGTCGCTGTTCTGTATTCATTGACTGGATTGCTGGAATAGTACGGGGTGGTTTTGAATTTCTGGACAAGGCTTTGAATGAGATCTTCTGTCAAAACACTTGGTAAACCACCTGCTATAATGCAGAATGCTGCTCTGTCTTTTTGCAAATTGAATTGTCAGAGAGCTCTTTTGGTTATTAAAAGACGCTTTGTGTTAATTTAATTTCCTGTAAAAGACACTAGCTGAATGATTCAAAGAAACAGTGCAGATACTTAATCCAGGTAAAAGCAAAACTTCAGTATCTGTGTGTATGCTATACAGGTTTCCAGTGGTATCATGTGGAAGGAGGAAGTAGAAAAATATACATAAAATTCCAGTACTTCAAAATTTGTCAGTTTTGAAGACAGTATTTAGTAGGGGAGGAACTGAGTAATGGAAAACAGTCAAAGCAAGAGTGGAGCAAGCATCAATTTAGTATCTTATTGGATTGATGTGAGAAAAGAATTTTTTTTTCCCCATTACATTTTAAATTACTTTAAAACTGTATTCCAGACAGCTTGTGAGCAGTCAAGATTCTGCAGTGATTTTGTGAGCAAAATTGTTATTATTTGGACTTTCTGGTTGGGTTCCACCTCAAGGGATCCTGATTCAGAGTGAAATGTCTCCTTGCTCTAGGCAGGTATAACCTCTTTCCTATTCCACAGGGACCAGCAACTTTGGCTTTTTTTCTTGCTGACACCCTTTGGAACTTTGTTAAGCCTGCAAGCATCTTGTCCATGTATGTTGAACTTCATACTGGCTCCAACTAGTGATGGTGTGCTGGTGTGCCTGAAATACTGAATAGTGGTCTTGCCCTCCCCTGCTGAGTGGTCGAAGAGATGAGCTTGTGAGGAGAGGTGGTCCCAGCTGCATATCCTGGCAGAGCTGACCGTTCTCGGATGAGTTGAGCTTTGGGCATCCTTTGAAGGAAGGATGCTGCTCTGGATAGCAATAGCTGTGCTTGCAGGATGCCAAGGTGTCCGAATGCTCTGCTGTATTTATCTACAGCACTAAACTTTTAAAATAAATATATATTGTATATAGAATTTTTATATATGTATGATAAAATACATATAAATATATATGAAAAAGTTTTGTTGCCTTCTGAATTTGTGCACAGGGTATGATGGTGTTGTACCCGTGCGCGTGGCAGGGAAAGATAGCAGGGAAAACTTGAAGGGCTTCAGCCTGAGTGTTGGTTGCTTGCGCTCACGCTTGGGTATTGCTTAAGTGTGCTTAATCAAACTTTCATCTGTGTCACCTGCCAACTCAAGTTAAAAGTGCCATGCTTTAATTAAAGATGTAAATGGAAGGTCAAGTTAGGGGCAATGCTTGAGTTAATTTTTCAATGTAGACAAACACTCTGATAATTAGCCCATTTATCTAAGTCCTACAGCAGTATAGTGTTCTATCATTTTCTTCCTCCTGTTGCAATGCTGTTCTAAGTCCGTCTTGCCTCAAAATTAGCTGCCTATCAATAATACGTCAAGTGATGTTCCTCAGGCTGTGTGTATATTTTAAAACATGTTGTGTGTATAGCTCCTTGTATCATTTCCAAATGCTTTTTATAGCAAGAAACATGTTAATACAGTGTGGTTCGTGATGAACTGATTACTTCCCTGAATCATAGAACGGTTGTCCTGGTTTGAGGTAAAACAGAACCAACTTTCTGTTCAGTAATTTTACTACTTATTTACTAAGCCTCTTCTAACTCTGAAATTAATAGCATATTGTGCAGAAAATGGCTCCTTCTCAGAGTGATAAGAGTTATGTTTATAGTTCACTCCAAGGAATGGTATGCAGAGAGGCTCTTGCTTATACTTACTGCTCTAACAACCAAGGTCAGTTAATTTCATTATTTCTGGCCGCCCCTCCGGAGGGTCAGAAATAGAAAAGCATAGAGGGGTCCCACCTGCAGGGAGGAGCAGACAGGATGGGTGACCCAAAACTGATCAACAGGGTATTCCATCCCATCAGCCCCATGCTCAGTATAAATGCTGAGGGATGAAAGGGTCAGCTCTATTTCTTTAATGGCTGATGGCTGAAGAGGATCCTGTCTGTTCATCTGCTTTTGACACCAATTTGGATTCGGAATCCAGTTCCCATCCATAACTGGGTCCAGTCTGGGACTTCCCCAGCACCTGCTGGTAACTGCATCCTGGGAACTTGATGTAGTTTTGTACATATTGCATCTATTTCATTATTTTCTTTTAATTTTACTGTTAGTATTTCATTAAGGTAGTTTAGTTTTTTCTAAACTCGTAAATCTCTTTATCCCTCTTCCTCCTTTCCTTGGAGCCAGAGGTAGGGAGAGAGCATCTGTCACTCATAATTGGCCACTTCGGCCTAAACCATGACAACAGTTTAGGCCTTAAATATAAGGAAGGAACCTTAAATATCATCGAGTTCCACTCCCCCCACCACCATGGGCAGGGACACCTCCCATTAGACCAGGTTGCTCAAAGCCCCATCCAGCCTGGCTTTTGAACACTTCCGAGGACAGAGCATCCACAGCTTCTCTGGGCATCCTCTTCTAGTGTGTCATCACCTACAATAGGCGTATCTTAGTAATATTTCTCTTACAAATACCCAGCCTGGCTGAAGCTGGGAGTGAGGACAGCATGCGCTTACTGGTATTCTCTTAACTGTCTTTTACGAGAGCGCTTTTCTGTCTCCTGTCGCTGCTGCAGATTCTGCTCTAAAGGAGTCTCGGGAGAAGCCTGCTACTATGTGTGAGTTTGATTGCAGGACTACTCCATAGTCTATCAGTCCCCCAATACTGCAGTTGCAGTATCTTTTGGTTCATCTCTCCGCCCAGGTGTAACACATTTGTTGAGCGCTCTGCATGCAATGCAGTACTGAGCTGTTCCAAGGCGGTGACCTTCCTTGTCTTCCCAAACTGAACACTGCAGGTCACAGGAAATACAGCTGCATTGCGTGGAGTTTCCAAAATTCTTTTAAAGACTCTCCTGGGAATGAAAGCTCTTATTGCTCTTTTTCTTCATTTTTTTTTTTCCTGTTGTCTGCTAATAGTCTTGGCTTCTTGTTCACAGTTTTCTCGCTTTTTAAAAATACTTTAAGAAGGGAAGCAATGGTTTCTTTGTTTTCTTTCTGAACTGACTTTGCTACAGTATCTGTAGGGCAAAGAGATCCCCTTTTTGCTTCTTCCTGACCTAGGAATACCTTTCATTTGAGAGAAACTATAAATCTAAAATAACAAAGATTACAATTTGACTTGTATTAGTTAGGGAAATAGTGATGTGATGAAATGGGTACTGGAAGGACCAGTGAGACAAATCATATGGGCCTTCATTTGTCAATTTCCTGGCTCTGCTTTCCAGAAAGCCCCACACTTTAACAAAATTGGTTCTTAGCCATTGCAGCTACAATGCCCCATGGGGCTTCAAGTTTGCACCAAAGTATGTGCTCGCTTGGATGATCAGCCCCATCAAATTTAAACCGACCAAAGCCGGAGGGATGACTGGCAAGGGGTTGCAGCAAAGTTTCCTGCTGCCCCATCTGGCCTGGAGCAATCTCATCCCACTGGAGTTGACAGCCACCCATGGGAGCCGCTTGTGACGTGTGCCTGCCTGCTGCAAAGCCCTTCTCCATTCCTGGCTGAGTGGGATGGAGCCAGAGAGTGGCAGGACAGCCAGGCAGAACAGAGAGCCACTCCCTCCAGCCCAGGTTAGAGGCAGTCTTTTCGGGGAGGACTCACAGGAGGACTCACCATCTTGGTCCAAGGTTCCCCCAATTGCAGCTGCTTGGGGGACTGAATGGCTCCAGCTCCTGAATCAGTGGTACATGTATGTCTATAGCGTTCTCCCTCAGGGTTTGTGACTGCATCTTCGCAACTCTGACTATAAAGGATATGTGCAACTTGAAGGGACTCAGACAAATTCAAATTTGGTTTAGCCCTACCTGGGCACCTTCTCCCTTTGCTTTTATAGTGTGCAAGTACAAGTGTCAGAACATGGCTCTCTGGGACTAATCCAGCCTTGGCTCATGGAGATGGCTATTTAGGCAATGCTTCATTAAGTCAGCGACACAGACCTGTAAAAAGTGCCATTTGAATCAAATCTGTTTAGGCAGAGAAAATGCTCAGTGTTAGCCTGGGTTAGCAAACTCTCCTGTTGATCTTGTTCAATGCTCTCTCACTTTCTAACTTTATAGCACCGTTGGGTTGTGCCTCTGTTTGGCTCTTCAGTTCGCATGGTTGCCACATGGGAAATCCCAGCTGCAATCCTCACACTGCTGCAAATATGATGGAAATCATCGCTGTAAAGCAAGGAGCTGAGGAGACTTGTAGTGGCTCATTGCTCCTTTGAAAAGACACTGAGGATGGATTATGTGAAGTTCAGCCTTCAAAACCATTTCGCAGACCCTCATGCATTTGTTTTGTTTTTGTCTGTACTGACATAGCTTATTTTTAACTCTGCATCCTTGTATGGAGGCTCAAAGACTACGTGTGCATTTATTACAGCTGACTTCACATAGTCTTAACAATGTTATAATGAGCAATTTTAATTACGGTAGTAGACCCCTTGGACAGGAAGTCAAGCCCCTAACTTTAATACAGTACAACTAAGTTTCTCAGTGCCTAGCTAGCAATTACACAGAACTCACTGCAGTCGGGAAAGACTGTTTGGAAAGACAGAAGCATAGAGGTATGTAGAAGAAGGTTTTTGCAGATGCCCCTATCAGAATTGTTCTACTCTTGAAAAACAATATTCTCCCTTTTGTCTTGAACAGTACTGGTTTTGCTGTTCAGAGTTTGTAACTACAGCTTATTCCTTTGCTTGGGCTGAATGATTTTTAAACAGCTAAAGCAATGAGGTTTGTGTGTTGTGACGTGCTGCAAGTCTGTGATTCAGTTTCCTTCCTTCCTTGGTGAGCATTTACAGAGATTTTGAGGGCTCAGCCCTTGGACTCAACCAGAAGCAAAATAGTCTGTTGTGAGTGCTCTTGAATTACAGGGAAGGCTGGATACAAATCTTTATTCTCTATTTTAGACTTGCATGTAGGGAATGGTAGTCAGTACTGGACAGTGGCTATTTCAGCAGTGACCTTTTTGGTATCTGGAATATTTGTTGTCCAACGAAACATTGAAAAAAATATAGTGGGATTGGCTTTTAAAGTTTGCATTGCATGCATGGGACCATAGTCTAAGGACAGAATAACAGCTCTGGGTGTAAGCTGTCTTTTCTTGCTTTCCCTGAGGGAAACCTGACACAATATGGTAAAGGGATGTGCTGGAGCCCCTGACTGAGTTGGAAGCAGAATCCCAAACATGTATCCAGAAGTCTGTGGTTTGCCAGACCACAGTGCAGCGTAATTACCAGATAGCATTGCTGTGACTCCGGGGGTAAAACAAGCTGGGGCAAACTGAGATCTGCATTGCTCTCCTGCTGCCTGCTGTGTGGGTGTCTTTTGTGCTGTCCTTTCCTGTGCTTGTTTGACATGGATGCAACTCTTCCTGAGCATCGGATAAACTCTGAGTGGCAAGTTGAATTCTTTGGTGCTCTCAGGGCTTTTGTTTTTTATACGGAAGTTAGTTCACGAATTTCTTTTGACAAGAAATGCCAAATGAACTCAAAGATGCAAAGTTTCCTAAATTAGTCGTCTTTTCCACACAAAACTTGATGAAACATTGCATTTCTCTGAGATGTTTTCTAATGACCCAACATATCTGACTTCATACAGAACATCTGAAAGAAACTTTTGGAAAGGAGAGCTGTGGAATAAATGGCAAATGAAATCACTTTACAGCTCTGCCTCATCTGTATTACCAGGGAAGAGGAGAGCAATTGTTTCTTGGCAAATTAGGCTGCATGAAGGAATTCTACATAAAGATTGTAATAACTGCCCTAATGAGTAAGAATTGGTGATGCATGTGGGAAGGGGAAATGCATTATTACCAGCTGCATTGCTACCATGTGTGTGAGGATTACTGTGGTTTAATGAGCCCAGCAGTACCAGAGGTAAGCTGTTTCAGTAATTTCATTTGCAGCAGGTGATGTCTTAGCTGTCAGATCTCCAACTTGCATAAAGAAGGAGGGAAAAAATCCTGAATTAAAAAAAGAATGTGTTGCATGTTTGGCAGACCTGTGCTTCAGACTCCTTTATCTGCAGAGAAGAGCTAGCTGGCTTCTCCATTCAGCAGGGCTGTTCATTGTTGGGCATGCAACTTGCACAAACTCTTTCCAATCTGTCTGTCTTTTCTCTGCACTTCATTTCTTGTGCTCTTCTGGTTGATCTTCATCACCCTCTGTAAAGCATTGCCATCCTGTCTGATGCTCATCTTGACTTGCATCCTTTTTGAAATTCAGTGCTCTGCAAGTTTGACATCTGGTAGACCTTTTTTTTTGCTGGGGTTAGAGATGTCCTATACCTAAGAGGTTACCTTGACAAGTTACACAACAGTAACAGTACGGCATGCCTTCTCCTGGAGTCTTCAGTGAAGTGACCCTCTTGTGATGGTGGTTATTACAGTAAAATGTTTTCCCCAAGTGACAAGTTCCCAGCTGCTGATGGCTCAGTGATGGACTTGTTAACTCTGGTTGCCATGCAAAAGATAGTACATAGGGAATGAATGGGAAGAGAAAGTTGTGTTGGAGCTCAGTAGCTAAGGGTTTGGGTTTTTTTGTGGAAATCAAAATAAAATGGCCTTTGCCTCTTTTAGGGGCAGTGCTCCTGTTCCTAATGACAATCTTAACAAATGAGTGTTTATGATCACAAAAGCACTTAAGGCAGCCACTTGAAAGTACTAGGGTACAAATTCAGAACAACTTACCTGTATTGTTATGTATTCCTTTGTACTGTACTCCATAAACCCCAATGTTCTAGCAAGTGATAACTTGCCATGTAGATAAAGCAAGAGCTGTATTGTTAAGTATGGGAGGCTATTGTTTTTCTTCTCTGTAAATCTATAGGATTGTTAGGGGATATTTCAGGCTAAAAGGAACTGAGGCAGAAGCATGCTGTCACCTGAAAGTGTTTTCTCTGTATCCTGATGCTGTCATTGAAGTAATCTCTCATATTGACTGTGGAGGGGGCTCTAACGAGAGTAAATCACCATGTATGGTAACAGGGGTGGGTTGGATTGCAGAAGATGAGAGATACGATGGTGAGTTTTTCTGCAAAGACCTTGTCTGCTTCTTACGCCTCCTCCATGGGACAGCAACACATGTTCCTAGGCGTGGGTTGAGGTGACGGATTCTGCAGTCTTCCAGCTAGAGGCTTAGGTTTTGCCCAGCCCTTCACAGGGGATGGGGGTCTCCCTGTACTCCACCACCTCTCAGAATATATTCCTGAAGGTGGTCATTTCCTCATTTTATATGGTGGAAAATAATCGGGTTAAGGGACACTGAATTCTTTGCTGCACAACAGTTAAGAATCTACTTTGCAAAATTACGGGATTCTAGGAACATCCTTATATAGGATGTTTCAGAGATATGCAGCTTCTAATATTAACTGTCCCCCATGGGAAAGATGACTATTAGGTGATTTTGAAGTAGAGATACAATGCAAGACATACTTAACGGTACACTTGTTTGGACTCAGTACCTTGTAAGTAGTTCTTTCACATCCAGATTTCCTTTTGGAGTCTAGGTAAAGTTTGCTTCTTTCCTTAAAAAAATAAGCAACCATCCTTCCACAAAACCAACCAACCAATTAAATGTGAAATATTAATTTATTCATATTTCATATGAAATATGAAACTAGCTTTCACTGAACTGGTTTCTGTGTGGCTGTTTTGGTGGTTAGGGTTGCTTGTTCTTCCACAAGCGTGAAAACTGGGTGGATGAAGTTGGAGAGTTAATAGAACCAAGTTGAGTGGAAAGCTGTTAGGTGAAGACACTGCTTTCTGGGGTCAGATATCCCCACCTGTTTCTGTTTCATGTTCTCTGATGCATGTTGGTCGTAATTCATTGTAATTTAAGGCTTATTGTTTTTGTTGGATACCTTTATTTTTATGCTCTATTTTATGCTTTATTTTAGACTCTGACTTGTACACAGCCCCAGTGCACTCTATTCCATAAACCTCACCACTCTGCTCTTGACACACTGCAGCACTTGGCTTAGATGCCAGTGCCTTGCTATTAATAACAGGAGCCAGACTATCATAGCTGGAGAGAGATCATCTCATCACTGGGCAGATCCAGTGCTCCTAAAAGTATGAGCATCTTCTCCATGCTGTCATCAGGACATGTGTTGCTATTGATGTGGGGTGTTTGCTGCAGTGACGGACGTGTTTGGGCTGTTGTAACCACCCAGCTCTGCTTCCCACAGAGGAAGGCCTCAGTCTATAGGCTGGATAAAGTGCCTTCTGACAAATGGGCTGCTGCTGCACACGTGATTAAGACCATGAAGAGCCTGGGAGGAATACTGTGCTGGCGACTTCTTAAATTGTGTAATCAGTCTGAACTTGAAGTGATGGTCTAGAAGGGGAAAAATATTTTGCATCTAGTTGTTTTTCCCATGAGTTTTGTGCTCTGCCTGCATCTTTTCTGTGTCTTTGTTATGGTTTGAAAAAACCCATAACAATTTATTGTCACATACACAATTATTCTATCACCCAATGACCCCAACCCACCTGGAACACAGAGTCAAGGAATGCAAAGAAACACAAGGGTTGAAATGTAAATAGATTGAATAGAGTAAGACTAAATAATTAACAATAATAGTAAGGAACAAATATTAATCCCAATACTGATACAAGATATACAAGAATTATACTCAGCCAATTATATCACTAGGGAGCTGTGTGCTCCCAGCAGTGGACAATAAATGTTGGAAACCATGAGCGTAACAGCTTCAGGAGGAAAGGAAGGCCTTAGGGGCCCCACACCGGCACAAAGAGTTCTCTGGACCTCTGCCATCAAGGGAGAGAGAACTACAGAGCAAACTTTTCTAATTTATATTGAATGTGACATTTATGCTATGAAATAATCCTGTTGGTGAGCCTGCATCAAATGCCCAGGCCTTGTTCCTCCTCATCCCTGCACCCAGCAAGGTTCAAAAACACTGAGACCTTGAATCCCACAGAGCCTAGCTGACTATAAAATAAATATTTGCATGAAGTCAGACACCAGAGTCTTCTAAAAGTGCAGTTTTCCCCAGGATTAGAAGTTAGTCCTGTGTCACTCAACCCAGGACAGTCTCGAACTGCATCCTTGGTAGTTTCCCTGAGAGAAAAAATTGTTTTTTCTGTTGTTGCAAGACACTGGCCTCTTTAAAGAAGAGAGACTGAAAGCTAATGAACTTTTTCCTCTGAGAATAATGCCCTGTAATTGCTAGTGAAAGGGTATTTAATGCTGGTAGCAGCATTCTTATTCCTTAAATGAAGTGCTATAATGTTACTTGAAACAAAAGCTCTCGAAAGGCAAGTACCTGGGGAGGAAGAATGCCAGGCATCAATAGGTTAGGTTAGGGGTGGACCTGCTGGAAAGTACTTCTGAGGAGAAGGATCTGGGGGTCCTGGTGCATAGTAACTTATCCATGAGCCCGCAATGTGCCCTTGTCACCAAGAGGGCAAATGAAATCCTGGGCTGCACAGGGAAGAGTGTGGCCAGTAGGTTGAGGGAGGTCACTCTGCCCCTCTATTTTGCACTGCATCCAGTTCTTGGCTCTCCAGTTCAAGAGAGACAGGGAACTACTGGAGAGAGTCCAGCGTAGGGCAACAAAGATGATTAATGGTTTGGAGTACCTCCTTTATGAGGAAAGGCTGAGAGAGCTGGGACTCTTTAGCCTGGAGAAGAGAAGGCTGAGGGAAGACCTTATTCATGCTTACAAGTATCTAAAGGGTGGGTTGAAGGAGGATGAAGCCAGACTCTTTTCAGTGGTTCCCAGTGACAGGATGAGGGGCAGCAGGCACAAGCTGGAACATAGGAAGTTCCTTATGGTGAGGGTGCTAGAGCCCTGGAACAGGCTGCTCAGGGAGGTTGTGGAGTCCCCTTCTCTGGAGGTTTTCAAGACCCGCCTGGTAATGTGCTCTAGGCAATCCTGCTTAGCAAGGAAGTTGGACTAGATGATCTCTAGAGGTCCCTTACAACTCTGTCAATTCCGTGATTCTGTGAAACCTGAGGAGTTTAGAGAGGAGATACTGTTCTGGAGAGGAATCTTACGTTTTGTTGCAGCTGTGACACAAGTAGATTGAGATGGGTCTAACATGCCCCAGCTCTTTCCCAAGCGTGAGCGTGGTTGCTGCTGTGCTGCTCCTGTCCCATCTGCCAGCTGAAAGTGTGGTCCATTTGTGGACACAGTAGTGTCCAGCATTATTTGTACGTATCTGAGGATGAAACACAGCTTGTAAACAACTAGCCCAGGACATTAGGGGAGAATGATGTGTTGTGAGCTTTCCAGGGTGTGGAAGGAGGACATGGAAGGGATGAAGCTACTTGTAGGTATGGAGATGGCAAAGAGCTGCCACCAACTATCCCTCAGATAGCAGTGTTCATAAAACCTAGTGCTTTACGATTTTGTTTCCCCTGTGTGTATTGGCCTCTGATCCTTCTCTTTAGACCTCTTCATTTTCTCTGTTCCTTGTCTCTAGATTACCTTTTTCCTCCCTTTTGGCTTGGTCTGTGGTGTCTGTCCAGTGTCTCTCATGTTGGCCACACAAGAGTCAACATGTGCAGTGGATGCCCACATGCAGATGCTGATGGAATGGCTGCTGGGCCAAAAAAAAAGCAGGCAATTGTTGACTTCTTCAGGAGAGTTTGACTTCGTGTGAGGCTAATTTGGATATGTATCTTCTACCTACATACTGATTTATTCCAAAGATAAAAGAATGTGACACTTATTCAGATCTCTTTGCCATCTGCCAAATGTGGTCAAAACTGAGTAGCAAGTTGAAAATTTAATAGGGTGAAGACTGACAACACTACCACATAAACTTAATTTCCTTTAGAATCCAGGCCATCTTCCATCAGCTGATGTCTGCTTTTTCACAGATGATAAGCTGCATATAACCCGTTTTTTTGGCTTGTAAAATTAAGGCACCCACTGACAGAAACTGCATGGAGTAGTGCTCTAACTCAGAGATGGACTCAGCTAGTGATTAATGTAAAATTAGTCATAAATTAGTCATAAATTTTTTCCTTGCATAAAACTTGCCTAGTTTCACTTAAAATCTGTTAAAGTTATTTGTTCTTGCTACGATCTTAGAAGCATTTCATTAAATGGTCTTTCTGGTGTTACTCTTCTCTGACTCAGGAGACTGTACTATTTTACTATGCTTCCAGAAAGCATTTCTTTGCTGTGGCAGTTGGCTATGTTGTCTGGATTTTCCATTACCAGTATGTTGACTCAGTGACATTTGTGCTTGTACATTATTCAGATGTCCTGTTTTGTGGTAGGAAATGTTGTATGACATAACAGCTGCTTGGATTGCTGGAGTCAATGATTTGGTTAGTTTTGCTCAGGTCCCTTTAGTTTTCACTTTAGGTTTCTGTGCGTACCAGACACCCTGGTTTTGGATTGAAACTTGGTTCTCAAGCTCAAGGCTGGCACTTGTAGGACAGACAAGTATTGTTTTGGGTTTCAGCTGTGGGTGTAGTAATATCCAAAACCAGACTGGTTTGTTAAAGTGGTCATGGGTGATACTCGGTATGGATAGGTGATGTATACAGGTGTGGGGGAATTATTCAAGTTATAGCCCTGATTACTTCCATTCAGGTTCAAACCAGCCTATGCCCAAATCCTTTTACAAAAAAATGTAGTATTGGCATACCAAAATAAAAGTGACTTCTTCCATGGAAAATTATTATGTCTCCAAATCACTCAAACTGGGAGTAGTTCTTCATCGCTTTGCTGCTCGTGTTTAAATCCTCTGCCCGCTTTTCTAAGGCAAGATAACTGGACATGATCAGCCTGCATTGGTGACTTCTTTGGAAATATACACGTTATTAATTTTCCTTCATAAATTTTTGAATCAAGTTACATCTGGTAGCTATTGATTCATTCTTTTAAAGATGAGGGAAGAAAAAAAAAAAAGGAGAAACGGTCTATTAACAAAGACTAAAGCCAGAGTTCGCAAGCATCAAATACACTTCTCAGGCGAATATCTTCTCGATATAAGTGTTTGGTTTTTTTTTTTTTTTGTTAATAAAAAAACAACAACCCCAAACACCCCACCCTTTGTAATGCCCATTATTACTATTGGAAAGGCTGAAAGTGTGTGGCCAGGTTCTGCAAAAGTAACTTCTAATATACGTAGATCTGGAGGAAGCTGAATAATTAGATTGCAGAGATACCTGGACATGCCTCAACAGGAAGGAGCTGTGCTTGTGTGGGAGCCTCCCCGTATGCTTGCATGAAGCCACGGCTTGGCCAAGCTCCTGCAAGTGTGCTGAGCTTTTGGGAAGAGGCATCGTGACCATGGGTGGAGGGTGACTGGAAGAAGCCAAACACTCATGTTTTGTTGCCCCAAGGACAAGGGGTAGGCAGAGGAATCTTGTTGGCAGAACCTTCTTGCCACCTCTTTTCCTGCCAGCCAAGTTGTGGAAAGGGGTGGCTGTCAGAAGAGATCCAAGTGATCCTGCCTTGAGAAGGCAGAGGCTTTTGTGTACCCACTTGGAAGGGATGAGAGGTCGGGATGTGTGCGAAGCTGCTGAGTGCTGGGGAGGCATCAAGTGGTGTCAGATGTTTCCTGGAGGGGCAAGTGTGCTGGCTTCAAGCTGTCAGTGTTACAGGCAGTGTCCGCTTCCATTGCAGGGCAGAGTGGCTTGTCTGCGCCCTCACCCGTGGGCTTCAAGAAACAGTCCCTGTCTGGGAAACAGTGACCACATTCTTTTGTACTGTCCCCTTTGGCAAGCTGAGTTTTGCTGGCTAGCTAATGCTTTCCTCAGCAGCCTTCGCCCTCCTGCCCAGATCTGTCCTTCCCATGTGATTTCTTGGTGATGAAAATTCCAAGTCTGTTACCCGAATGACTTGCCCACCAGTCTGACCATGTCCTTGCGGTGCAAATGGTCCAATTACAAAATCTGGTAATGGAACAGGGCTGGCCCTTGTGTTCAATTCAGGCCTGTGTGTGTGCAGGAAGCTTGTGTGTAGCTTGTGGAGAGCCTTGGTGTTGGGGGCGTGATGGGAGATATTTAAACACAAACTTATTTTAATCCTGTTGTCTGTAGAATGCATAGCCTCATTTTCTTTTAAAAATGTAGGAAGAAAGTCATAGTAGCTCTTTAATTGAAATGCAAACAAGCACACATGAAGCAAGTGGGAAGGAGGAGTAATTTGAATTGGGCTGTGGCTACTTGGGTCCCATGTTAGAGTAATTTTTTAGCTTTTAGTAGAGAGGAGAGTCTCTTTCAAATCATGTAACTCAAAGCCCTTCTTGATCAGAAATTATTTGGCAAAGCAGATCTTTATTTTTGTCTAGTAAAGACCAGATATAAAACAGATTGCTTGCTTGCAGTACTCTTGCATTCTTCCAAAAATGTTCCTGAAACAAATCTTTGAGTAGGCGCAAAGCAAGGAAATAGTGGTGCAGCTTTCTTGTTAACCCATGACCCTGAACACAGTGCAACATGAATTTTTCAGTTCTTTAGGCATAGGTTTAAAACCTGTTTAAATTCATGCAGCATGTAGTTACATGCAATCTGCTTAGTATATTTGAAAAATCAATGGGTGTCTATTGTAGAAAACCTTTGACAAGGTAAAATATTACTCCTGACCATGCAAGATTGTAGGATTAGGATTATGTTTTCTTTCTGGCTAAGAGATTATAGTCTGTAAAAGGAAAAAAAAAATCACATCATTCTCTTTTGTCTGTGTTTGCTGTGCAGTACTGTTTTTTGTTTTGGTTTGGTTTTTTTTTTTCTTCCGGGGATACTGGAAAGGTTCCTCCAGGGCATCTATATTTTGTGTTGTTCTCTGTATGAGAATTAACTTTTATCTCACCTATTTTGCCTAGTCCTGCACTTCTTAAATGATAGTTCCTAAAAGCTGTCTCTTGCTTATGAGTGTGGTTTTCTGGTAGGTTGGGTTTTTTTGATACTGAACTTGGATTGAACTCGGTGGAGAGCTTAGCTCTTGCTGTTGAGTCTGGAGAGCTCCCACCGCCCCCCACAGACGCCTGTTTGCTTGCGTGCCCTCTGATCAGGGCTTCATGGTACATTTAACAAGCACGATTCAAGAGCAGCTATTACCTCAGTTACCGTTCTTGGATGATAATTTACCCTTTCAGCTAAACCAGGAAAACTCCACCCTTTCCCAGAAGTCAACCAAGTCCTAGTTTTCACCCAGTGTCTTAATGCAGGTCTCAGGGTAAAGCAATCTCTGTGTTCTCTGCCCTCTTCTGCCAGAAGAAATACTGTCGTGAATGTCACAGCCAGGCTTACAGCAATTACTTTTGAAAACAATCTTCAAAGGTGAGGGTGTGCAAGAGATGTTTCCTTAGCTGTAGGATTAGATGGAGTCTGAAATTTCTGTGGAAGTTTGTTAATAAAAATTAAATTGAGTTTGAAGAAGGAAGGAAGCAGGGAGGGTGTGTGGAGTGGGAAATGTAGACCACTTCTCCAGCAGCCTTTGAAACAAACTGAGTCCTTATGGTGACAGCACGCAAGGTAGGGTCTAAGGCAGTTCACTTCTGAGAAATGCAAGCCCCACACAGTGGGAGTCAGCCCCACACAGTGCAGCACAGTGTTGAAATGCTACAGCCTCTGGGCTCCGCATCTCCTTCCCCACTGCCTGACTGCTGCCTGTGGGTCCTGGCAGCCCAGGCAGTGGGAATCCCAAAGACCCTGTCAATTTGTGATCCTCACCTGGCTCAGCTCATGCTGACTATTCAGAATGAAGGGGGAAAGTCCCATCTAATTCTAGATTTTCCATTTCAGCCCTTTAATAACACTGTTAAATGTTTCCCTCACGAGCTTTGTAGTTTCATACCTGACATTCTGCAACAGCCTTTACGGAAACCTCAAATATTTTTTTATCCCCGCCTACCGCATATTGATCTTTTCCATCTGACGGATGTGGGTTTTTTTCCTGTGTGTTGCACCAGGCCCAGTACATAATTATTCTGTTGCAATAGCCTGAAGTCCCAGTCCTGTGATGGAGTCTGCTTGCACACACCCATATGTCCTTGTTGTTTGTGTTCTGTGTAATTTTTTTTTCTGGTATTTTTGTCCAATCTAGATGAAAAACTGCTCTGAGAAGCAATGAGTATCCAATTATTTGTGTGCCCCAAGACCATCTAATGTAACTTTTTAGTACAGACCTGAATTTATATTTTTCTTTTGTGCTCATCTCCCCGTCATGCACAGGATGAATTCTCTCCGGTTTTCTCTTCTGGATATTTGCAAAATATCTTTGCCCCAAGTCAACAACTAGTTGCTTTGTGTCTCTTTAGACCTAAATTTTTTGGAGGGCTGATTCTTTGCTTTCTGATTCTGTTGTTTGTTTGTGCTAAAAGGCAGTACCTATTCTTGCTCTTTGTGTGATTTTTGTTTGGAGAGCAGCATCTCCATGTGCTGGCAAAGTGTCCCAGGTGGGGTTACGCTGGAGTCATAACTAGAAGAGGAGCACTTGTATGATTTACTGATTCTTGTGTCTCTTCTAATGGGAGCTCATGTAATATCCTAGGCTTGGAAGTTTTTTGTTATTGGTCTGGAATTTTATTCCCCAAACATCCCTTTTCCATTTCAAATTCAGAGTTTACCTAGAAGCTTCTCCCAAAATAATTTTTCCAAGCTTAACTCTTATTTTGACCACAATCTGTAGATGGGAGTATCTGTGGCTAAAACATTCTGTCAAACCACAGTAACAGAGAACATCTTTGATTTGCTAGAATCAAAGACAGTCAGGAATAGCTGTTGGGAACAAGCTGTAGTGTTAGTTGAGTGCTGTGGCCTGCTCTGATTTCCACTGTCTTCGCTTTGTGCTCTGATCTCTAGATATTCCACACCGTGGGGTGCTTGGTTGGGATTTTTGGAGGTCACAGTAGTAAGAAGGAAGCCATTGCAAGGCATCGTTCATCTTCTTTGTTTTGTGTTATACATGTGCGATCATCTGAGGAGGTGGATGGCAAGCACAGGCCAATCATGTAGTGTGGAAGTACTGAGAGATAATGTTGCTGGGAATTATTTGGAATAAACAAGTTTATTTCCCCTTTGTACATCAGCTGCCACCCTTTAATCTCTTGGTATTGGCTTTTTTTCTAATGCTGTTATGTACCTTATCTGCTGTGCTTCCTGTATCCTGTGTCACTTGATGATAAAGTTTTATGAAATATGACTGTTAAGTTACATCAGACTTTGTAGTGATTAATTAAATTCTTTATTTCTTTCTCTCCAGTGTCAGAAGTTTTGATAAATCACTGGTACTGGCTCAAGGGTGATAGCAGAGATCAGCGTTAAGTCTGCTCCCCTGAGTAGTCTAGCCCACCACATCAATGATTTCTCTAATATCTACACGTCTGCTGGTTTTTTGCTTGATACCTGACACAATAGGTCCTTTAGGGTTTTATTTCAAATGTCGTTAAAATAATGTTGTGTATGGCTTCCAGCAGGAGTTGTAGAAGAATGTCATGCTGCTTCTGTGTGTATAGGCACCAATTTATTTGGTATCTTTTAAAGGATATCCATGATTTAACAGAGTCTGAAGTGCTGTTTAGATTCAGGGAGGCTTTCTACATTTTAAAGACACTGGCTTTGGAATTTAATGTATGGACTGTGGCAGAACAATGTGAAATATTTTGATTATCCAAGAAATAAAAGTGAAATGACTGGAGCTGTTCTGTGGCATATGATGGGCTCAAGCAGTGCCGGTGGTCTAGTACAAGGCTTGCTGGCCTTGCCGTGCCTGTGTGATGCATCTGTGCTGTACACGTGCAGTTAATCTGACTTGGCAGATCTACGGTGGCATGCAGAGAAACTGCCAAGAGCTTTCAGATTACTGGGGCAGGTTTATGTGAAAAAACATTCAACAAAATACACTATCTGTTGCGTTACTCCTTGGAAATGGCCTAGTTTAGTTGACTTCAAGGAGCAGCATTTTGCATTCAGTCTAGACTGATTTGATCCAAGTAGCCTAATGGCATGTTGGAGCTGGCAGTCTTGTCTTGGGAACAATTATCCCTCATCTACTTTGTTTTGGATATTACAGTATGAGTTAGCATGACTTAGCATCCTAAATTCCAACTGGGTCTTCATGTGGAGAGCCGGGTCAAGTTGCTGCATCTGCACTTCAGCCATGCACTCTGTGGCTGGGACATGCTCATCCTATAGCACCACCAGTGAGGTCCCAGCTGCTTGTGGGGGTCTCCCGTTCTGACTCTCATGGTGGCTTTGTTTCATACTCTGTAGAAATGCTTGCCACAACCCACGTATGCTGCATCTTTGTCTTGGCTTGCTGCCCTCCAACTGCTCTTGTCTCTGAACCCCTCATCCTTGACTTATCACTGGATGAGGAGCACAGTATTTGTACTGTACTCTCTGATGTGGTGTGTGTTAGACCACTGGAGAAGCAAGCATACTTCCATTCCTGTGATGTATCTACATAAGGCTCTGGTCACTTGTCCAGAGCCTGTGACAGCTGACACAGGCAGACTTTCAGCTTCTGTCCCACTTCTGTCCCCCTTCTTCTCGACTGTTGTCTTCATGCTTCATAAGGCTGTCTCCCCACTCCAGCTGGGGCTTGTTGCCTTTTTGTCTGTGCTTTCTGTGGTGGATGGATTGGATCTCCCTCCTGTTCTCTACACCATGTGTGACTGCTGCCCATACATCCTGATGTTCCCAGCTGATAGGGAATATGCTGTTGCTCACAGTGTTTAATGGCCTATGACCCAAGGGAGGTGCTTACCTTGCACCCACAGGTTTGCTAAGTCATTGGGCTTTGAAAAGGGCAGCAAGCACCTTCTCTCCTGCCTGGAACCACTGATGTGATGCCACTGAGAACTTGGGGCTCTCCTGGCTGTGGTCATTGCTGCATCCCTAGCTGCACTGCAGGCCCACAGAACGCAAGGACTGGTGTCTCATTTGAAATGTTATTTCCCTTCTTTCACTGACTTTCACTCTCCATAGCCTTTGGAGTGCCTCTTCTTGGATCTCTGACTGTTCCCACAGAAATTCACTGTGTGTGAGCTCTCTCTGGGATTCACAGACTGCCGAGGGTCTTATGATAAACTTGGGAAGAAGTGTGTGTTGTTCCCTGTTTGTCAGGAGCCCTAAACTTCAGTGCCAAATGTTTTTGTTCCCTGGATTTTAATCAGAGGTCTGCTGGCTCCAGAAGCATTTACCATCTATTTTCTCTTATCCTGGTCACATTTCTTCAGTTTTGTTGCTGCTTATCAAAGTTGCTGGAATTACACTCCACTTGGCCTCACACTTCAGCTGGATTTGAGTTGTTTGTGGCTGTAAGAACATGGTTAAAAGTTCAGTGTTGGCTGGCAGCCGTGGTCTGCTGGATGTGTGTTTGGAGACTTTAAATCTGCTGGCATCACCATGCAAATGTCTTGCCCTCTCTGGAAGTCTCTACGTCTTTGCTCTCCAGATACTGTGCTGGTTTCCCCTCCCCAGGAGCAGCAGAAGTTTAGGGACCTAAATCTGCTTTGTTTTCCCTGTCTTTGTGCTACTGCTCTTGGGAAGGGTTGTGTATCTGTGCGCATCCATCCCAGGCGGTAGTAACAGGTACTCAGTTCTCTTTCTCTGTTCCCATCGCTCCAGTACTGGCATGTTGCTGGTACTTGGAGGCATGCTGTTGAAGTCAGACCACTTGCCCTCAGCAATCAGTCCAAGAAGCTGGAGCTGACTTCTCCAGCTGCTCTTTGCTTCCACTGAATAATAGCCTCCTCTCTGAACAAGATGGCAAGAAATCCCCATGCCTGACTCAGCATTGATAGGAGCAGTGGGCTGTGTTTCAGGCTGCTATCTGCTTCTCCCAGCCCAGGGGGAGGAACATGGGCTTTCTCGTTGTGTTGCCCCACGTTCAGCCCAGATGTGTGAGCTCCAGTGATGTGTTTTGAGTGATGTTTCTGTGCCTCTGCCTCTATATAGCTGTAGAAGCACAGATTCCCATCCCATTGGTCTCTTCCTAGCAAGCACCGTGTTAAACGTGGTGCGGACACTCCGGCTTTGGCCCACAATAAGGCAGTGTGTATAAATAATCCAGGAAAGCTAAATAAGGCCTTTAAAATAAGCTTTAAAATACCAGACAGAGCAGCTTTAGTGTGGTGCCATGAGGACACAGAAACTCAGCTATGTCCATGTAGGCAGATTCAGTCATACTTCCTGCAGCTACTGCTCTTTCTGAGCAAAATCCATGCAGGTTTGTACCTCTTCACCTTGCTCCACCAGTTCTTGGGACTGTTTTGTGTTAAAGTCTGCACTTGATGGCGGCAGATTGTCTAGGTGTCCAAAGCTAAGATGGAGCATGCACTTGCAGCACTGAAATAGCACGTCTGGCCCACCCTGTTACAGTGCCCATGTGCAAAAGGAAAAAATTATTATTTTGGGTTTGTTTTTTGTTTTTTGTTTTTTTTTTTTTTTTAATTATCCCGTGTCACATTAAATATAGGAGGGGAAAAAAGTACAAGGCTACTTCTGTGCGCATCTCGTTATTGGATTTATTACCACTTGCTAACTTGTCCTGCAGGGTCCAACCCACATGCAGCTTTTCTTGGGCTTTTAGTGGTTGCTCTAAAGTGAAATGTGCTCAAAATAGCAACAATTTAAAATATTTCCCAGAGCCTGTGGCTGCTGTGCATGTTTATGGAAGGCGTAACCCTGCCCGAGGTTGGGGCGCCAGAGGTCCACAGGCCATCCCCCAGCCCCCTTCCTGGCTGGCTGCTGGAGCAGAGGGGTTGTGGTGTGTGTGCCAGGGCAGACGTGGGGCCAGGGCACAGCTCACACTGCTGCAGCTTTAGGGTGTGTTGGGCCCAGGGGTATTGCCCTCATGTTGACGTGTTACCCGAGACTGCTGTACAGCAAAGGGTCCATTGCAAGGTAAGATTCCTCATTTGTAGGAAATGTGGTACCCTCCCCTTGCCCTAACCCACTATGTTTGTATCAGGGCATTAAATGACGTGGGGATACCAATCAAAGGTCTGTTTTGATGTGATTTGCTGCTGGAGTTGGTAAGAGTTAAAATTGCCAAGCTAGTTATTTATTTTTAAGTTAACATTTCTCTTGTGTGAATGACATCCCAGTCCCATGTAAGCCTGTCAGCTGAGCAACGATCCTCGGACTGGAGACGGTGGGGAAGGAAAGTGCTGCTCCTGCAGATGGTGGTGGAGATGGAAGGAGGCAGGATTTTTCTGGGCTTCTTTCCCTTCCTAAGAGGCTGCTTGTAGAAAGCACTTTGTTATTAAGCTTTTGTTCTTTGCATTTTATGTGATGTGGATTGGGTGACAGTTAAAAGTAACTTAATGTTATGCTCACCCGCAGTATTCATGATGGCTCTCTAATATGCATAAATCTCTGCAGAGCGAGGGACTTGTGTTTATTTGTAAATAGTTAGCATACTGCCCTGTCTATCTAGCGTGTGACCTCTCTGCTGCACACTGCCTCCCTCTCATCCAGTCTTTTTTATTTAATTGAGTTTTGTGGTCCTGACAGTTGATTTGTATTCAGAAAACAAAAATTCATCCCCCACAAAACTTTCAAATCTGATTAAAGTTCTTCCCTTAGTTCTTTGAGAAGTTCTTCTTGCTCTCTTCAAGACTGAGAATGTACGCCTTCCCTTTTGGCTACAGAAACCTGGTCAAATAATATTTCTTTTCTTGCATTTATAATCCTATGAGGTTTATGTATTGGAAATAAGCTTTGTGAGCTGGAAGAAGATTGTCCAGTCTGTTTTAAGATGTCCCACTTTGACTACTGCATCTCATTTGGAATACAGTTGGCTCTTTGCAAGGCTTTTTTCTTCCTCTATATCGCCTGGGGGAGAAAATACTTAATTTCATCATCTAGTTATAATGCTTGGCACTTTGTTTGCAACTTCAAAGAACTATACAGCTATGAATCGAATAAAATCTATAACATTTGTAGTGGTTTCTCATTGTTATTTGCCCCATTTTACAGATGGGGAAAGTGAATAAGAAGTCAGGTGACCTTAGGCCATGGAAGGAGAAACAAAACCAACTTGAGTTCCCAGCTCTGTAACTTGTACTAGAAGAGCACTACACTTTCTTGTTCAAACTAGAGATGGGAGGGGGGGCAGGAAGGAGGAAAGTTGGCAACAAAAGGAAAGGGAGAGCTGTTTGTCTCTTATGAAAATCATTAACCTTGTTAATGATTTTAGTTAAGTGCATTTGGTTGTGGTGGTTTTTTTGGTGTTTGTTTTTAAATATGTTGTCTAACTTACTGGTGTGGTTGTCGCTTCTCAGAGTGTGATTGGAGGTAGGCGAGGAATTGTCTGGAGTTTATAAAGGTGAAGCAGTGGGTAAATTGAGTTAGAGTTGTTGGGGAGGGGAGGGTGTCACTCACTGCTGGCTGGGGCATCTCTCTGCTCTTTTCCTTCTCTTCCCCCTCAAACCAGAAGCAGGGGAAACCTTTACTGTAGTACTTGGAAATATTTTTTCCCTATCTTGTTCTTCATCTGAGACTGAGATGGGAAAATGGACCATCCTAAATGGGGACTGTGTTAACACAGAGCATATATAGAAACTAACTCTTTTTGTCTCATCCACCACATGCCATGCTAGGATTCTTTTTTTTCCCCTTGTAGGCTCAGAGTGATGTCTGGGATTACTTCTTTTGCAAAAATAACTTTATGCAACTGCACTAGGCTGTAGGGCTTGATTTATAGCTGTTTAATTAACTGAGAAGACCCTCAAATGTGTTGCATGCCATATAGAAAAAATGAGTCCCATAAGTAGTGAACTGCAGAATTATGTACTCTGTTACAGAGGAAGTAACGGTAACAATATTGTTGACTGCTTATTCAAAATTAGTTAAAACTTCTTTTTTTTTCAGGAATTTTGGCTTTTTCCAAAGGTGCTTTGGAGAACTGGACAATATTAGAACAGTTTAGGCCTCTTGGGCAGGACAGATTGGTGAAAAGTGGCTTGGTGCAGGTGGGCACAGAAATCACACAAAGAATTTCTTCATCTTTCTTTGGAAAATCCTGTGGCTGCTTCTCTGCAGGCTCTCAGGGGTTCCCTGGCCACCTACTGGTTGGCTTCAGATGCCTTGTTTGATATACTTTCTGGTAAAAATCTTGCATGACATAAGATAGCTTTATTCTGGACATGCCCTGCTAGTGAAGGCCATGGAGAAAGCAGTTCTCTTCAGCTGTGTGCTCTGTCTGGGGGTGTAAAATTTTGCTGAGCCTTTTTTAGGGGCTCAAGATTTAACTCCCAAGATTATATTTAGATTTCTGTTTTGGATGAGTGAGACAGATATCCACATGCCTCAGATGAGACTTTCAGTGATGGACAGCAGCACCAAGGTATCATAGCCAGCATTTTCTTTCTCTTTGAATGTCTTACATAGCTGATACGTCGTTTGTGTGTGCTCCCTTCCAGTTTTGAGCAGAGCTGTCCTGAGCCACAGCGTGCTCACAGCCCTCCAGTTTCGTCCAGAGTTTCTCATGATAAACAAATTGCTGACTGCTTGTCAGCTGACTCCTTGAGGAGCTGAATGTGGCTTTTAATGAATCTGGATGTTTTTCCCTTGATGGGCCTGGGCAGCCCCCAGGGCTGGGTTGGGACCTGGACTTTGCAGCAGTAAGCACTGAGCAGCTGGTATGCAGGCTTTCATGCTTAACTTGCAGGGTGGGAGGACTTGTGTCTTTGCATCTCTTCTTTGTCATCTGACAGCTTTCTCTCAGTAGACTTTGATTTCAGCTGCTTAGAAGAAATGTCAGCAGCTCAGCATGTGGGGAGCTGCATGTTTGTCTTGGGCTGTTTTGTTATGTTGTTTTGTGGGTAGGTTTTTTTAATTTTGTGTTTTGTAATTTTTTGAGGTGTTGCATCCAAAAATGGTGAGAGCTTCCAAGAATGTGTTGAGGGTGAGTTACTCAGAACATGCTGATACTCTTACCAAGGAATTTTTAAAATATTTTTAAACACATTAAAGTATCTGAGTGTTATTTAGGTATGTGACATGAAGAGAAAGAGCTAGCTGACTCTCTGGATACTTCTTCCTTCTCCTCTTCGCCCCAATACAAAGTTACTTAAACTCGGGTAACTTCTCAGCTGTGAAAAGAACTGCATGTCCTTCTGCTTAGCAGAGCCTTGAGAGTTGGATGCTGCGCCTGGCCCGGTATGGTGACTGCTCCTTGGAGCACCATTGCCCCAGGGCCCAACACAGTAGTTGTGGAGCCTAATAGGACTTCCCCTGCTGTTGCCTGTTAGTGGCTGCAGTTGTGCCAAGCACAACAACTGTGGGCAGTGTTGTTTGGGATATATTTTTTTGCCCCAGGCTGCCTCCTAACTGTTTGCAAGCAGCAAAGAGAAGGGAGGAGCTGTGGTGTATTATGGATTGAGTGCAAATCACAAACATCATGGGCGCTTGAGAGAGTAAGAAGGTATAAGGAGAAGGAAAAGGGTGGTGGGAGAGGGGACATTAGCTTGAATGGAAGGAAAGAAGTGTGAGATGGCAGCCAGAAGGTGATAGCGGCACAAGGGAAAGAGGGGGCAGGTACTGTGGTGGGTAACTGAACCAGCGCAGTTCCCCATTACTACCCTCCCCAGTTTTATTGGTGTAACTAAGAGATACCATCCTGAAATAACATAGGGGAACATAAGAGTATTTCTTAATTTCGAAGATCGTGATTTTTCAACTTCCATTTTAAATCTGCCTGCCCAGCTGCCCTTATCCCCACAACCTCATGAGCAAACCTTGTGTGATAGCTGGACTTCTTGTTGCCACCTTTCTTATGGTTTTATTAAGTGTAGTATTTCGATACCAATGTGACTCTGGGATTCAGGGTGGCTTTGGGAAATCGCTAGGATTAGCAGGGCAGGTGATGATCTTTGATTGCAAAATTAAGTCGTATGAGTCAATGTTTAAGGAAAGCTACCTCCACTGCTGCTTCAGGAAGGTGTGTTGTGAGTTGGGGTGTGCAGGATGCCAGAAAGTACACACCTTCCCTTGGGAGGATTGTCTGGGGCATCCCTCAGCTGGGCTGGGAGGTGATGGCCAGGTGTGTGAATGGGTCTTGCCCAGAAGGGCTTGGAAAAGGTCTTTGGCCACTCCAACTGAAGTAGGAACTCTGTGTCAGGTTTTCCCCCAGCCTTCTAGTTCAAGGGAGGCTCAGATCCATACTGGATATTGTCTCTGCCTGCCTATCTGCTGGCCAGCCCATACACTCCCGGATGTTCTCTTATCTCGAAACCAGAAATGCATGTGAAATTGTCTTTTAAGGAATTGAAGCTTTTTTTGATAAAGCTATCTGTCTGCAAGCATTTTCAAGGACATGTGACACTTTTGAAATCATGGTATTAAAATAATTGCCTTTGAAATTAAGAGGGGTCATATGCCCTACATCAGAAATTCCTCTTAGTGCTTATTCATCTGGTGTATAAATGTCATGGCTTACATCCAGAGGGTGTTTATATTTAATTTTTAGCCATATCAGTATCTCTTAAGAATAAATGCCATATAATCTGGTTATGAGAAATAGTTTAAATTTAGATACCAAAAGTCGGATATAGACAAATCTGAGTTACTGTAAAAAAAGTAGGAGAGGAAATAGCCTTGCCACATTAAGGGAGATCAAATTCAATTGAATCATCTAGTGTTTAATATAATGGTAAGGCCAGAGAATCCAGTCTGTTTCTTTAGCATAGCACAAGGATTGCCATATTTTCTCTTATCTTTTTTTTTTTTTTTTTTCCTTGAAGGCCTGATTCTCCTCTGGTATGCCTGTACTGAGTTATTTAACAAGGAGGTAGGATGGGAAACACCCTTTCTATTCTTTCTTCCCCTCCGAGCAGTTCAGTGCCCACTGGTTGGAGATACGTAAGGCAGTAGAGACTTAGGCTTATCTCTTACAACCAAACCCCTGGTTTGAGGGAGATGTAGTTGTTCCTCGGAGGCCTTCAGTAAGCAGCACTGATGAGGACAAGATATGCATTTTGGAAGCAGAATCATCCTTGCTGGTGGGCATCATCCAGGAGCTTGGACATCTGAAACACCTTCCACAAGCCAACCCTGTCCCTGCAGGTTGATGACTGAATGGCAAGCATTTTGCTCCTCACCATGAGTGGCAAAGGCTGTTAACTTTCCGCTGACTTGCCTTCTGTGTGCTGGGCAGGCAGGTGAGCTTCCTCCCAGACTCCCGGTCACTTTGGAAGTTTTTCCTGGCTCATTCCCTTTTGCAGGCAAAGTCTGCTCTCCCATCCTGTGAGCTCTCATATGACAGAGCAGCCCATGTTCGCCCTGATTCACTTGAGTAATTTTTGTTTTGTTTTCTGGATGGAACCAAGCTTACGGGTCACAGCGCTTCTATGTAACCTTAAGCAAATTTAACTAGAAATACCTTGGTAAAGAAATTGTTTTCCTGTGTTGTGGTGGTTTCACACGTAACGAAAGGGATCTAGAGCAAGTTCCATATTGGAAGAGAACATGTCTTTGTTGCAGACTTGAGTTTTGTAATGTTTCCCTTGGGCCCAAACGCCTTCCTTTGTGTATCCCCTGCCACCACCATAGCTGTGCTCTGGTAGTGCCTCTAAGTGGAGCAACAAGGAAGATTGTAGCCACAGTGATCAGGATGCTTGTGGAGACTTGCTCATGTTTGGTTTGTGGCAGAGGTCATCTCTGGAAGCTGATGGACTGCAGTCAAAGTAAGGAGAGCTGGTATTTTACTGTGGACGTTGTAACAGAGGATTGGTATTACTGAAAGCGCCCACAGATTGCACAAGGCTGGCAGAATCTGTATTTTGAGGTCCTGTTTTGGTCACTTAGTCAAACAGGCAGCCGGTGTTAAACATGTTCCCAGTACCATTGATTTCAGTGGCATCAGGAGCATGCATGTCGTTGTGGGTTTACGCAACTTGCTCACCTCAGGCTGGGTGGGTCTTGCTGAAAAGATCCTGTGCTGAGGGAGAGACTGTCTGTTTCAGGCTGTGGTTCAGCTAGGTTGTCAAGCCAAGTTAAGAGGACCCAGATTATCAACACTCTGATAATGGTGACCTGGTATAAAGCAACTTTGCTGATAAGGAGCTGTTCAAAATATTTGGAAAGTTCAGCTGTGCTGTGGGGATAGAAATTAGGGTTATGCATGCTATCAGGTGCTGCAGCATTGCTGGGAAAAGCAAACCAAGCTGACAGCAGCTCTGGTCCCTTTTGTGTCTCCAGGTCCCAGTGTGAGATGAAAATCCAACAGGTGGGGGATGTCATTCTGCTACATCTCTGACTACGTGGGGACGAACCTTATTGACCGTTGAGGGTTTCAGCCCAGAAGTAGTCTGTCAATGGAGCAAAAGCAGTCTGCAGTTGCCAGCTTGCAAGTGTTTTGTGGGTTTGGTACTTTTCTGTCCAGGACCTTTGCATGGATTTCGATTACTGCTGCCTTTCCTTCCTTTTCCTGCCTCTGCTTCTGGTCCTTCTCAGTGCAACAGTTTGCTACTGTTTATTTCTTCCCTTGCCATTTTGGACACTGTTGGAAGTTGCATCCTGTGAGTATGTGGAGTAGGTAGCCTTGCCCGTACTTGCATGTTCCTGCTCCTGTATAGCCAACCTTGTAATTTCATTTAGGGACCTTCTTTGCAACTGTTCTCCTATTCGCAAGACCTCTGTCAGATGTGCTGCAGTGCTCTGGGCAGAGAAGTAGGAGTGATGTGCACAGGCCAACACAGATGTGGTGGTGTGTCCTCTGGATAGTTCCTGCAAGTGCTTGTTTGCATCATGTGCTTGGTGCAAAGGGGTTTCTTGGTGCCTGGGTGCAGTATTAAGGTTACGCTTCCACGTTCAGTGGGGTGTTGTCGGCCAGTGTTAATCTCCTGTCACTAAAGATAGGGGCAGCACTGCTTGGAGGAACTGAAGTAACTACCTAAATTATTAGTGTAGTCAATTATGAGGACAAGAAACCTTGTTACATACACAACAAGTAGCAGTAAGGGACTAAGGCTGTTTCTTTTAATGCTACTACTATGAGATTAGTTGTCAGTGTCTGTCAATTTCTACTACTGCCAAGTATGTAGACAGTTCTGAGGTTTGCATTATTAAGAGTGTGTGTTGTGTATAATTTATAGTGTATTATGACAGCTGTAGAGAGTGCTGTGATCCACGCCATGGAGCCCTAAGATACGGCTGAGTTGCCATCTCTTGTATTATTTACAAGAAGTTTGGAGCCTTGCTGTGTTACAACAGGAGAGGAAACCTGTGTAGTCATTACTCTTGTTATGCATTTGCATGTGGCTTTTTGAGTGTGGCACAGTACCAGGTTGCTGGCCTGCAGCCCCACCGACTTCTTGGGACCTTGTCAGATCTTGCAAGCAAAGGAGTGCCAGCCTGGGTCGCAGTTCTTGGACAAGAAACCTCCAAGGAAGAGGCTGCTACAGGGAAGTGAGCATGCCCTGTTGATAGATGGATAGTAATTCATTCGCAAAAGTAACGGAGTTTATCAACAAGACTTGAACCTCTGTGAAGTGAAATATCATTATAACTACATCTTACCAGCAAAACCTTGAAGTAGATTGATCCATCTGCTTAAAAGTGGCAGAGTTTTGTGCTGTGAGGAGGGTAATTACTGTAGGGTTTTTGCAGTGCTGCTGGAGTGGATAAGTCCAGTAGTGAACAGTTCAGCACACTAGTGATAGAGAGCTCCCATGGTTTCTCTCTGGTGACTGAAGAGGCAACCTCACATAGCTGCTTAAATGCCTCTGCTGCAGGATGTTACTGCATAGCTCTATGTAGTTGATGATCTGTTCCCAAGAGGAGCCATACTATGATAGGACCCCTGCATGAAGGTGTATGGTGAGTTACATCCTGAAATAAGCGATGTTTCTGTTCTTAAACAGTCTATTGTATACGTGAAGTAAACATTCTTGCCAGCTTTGAATGTACTTTTCCATTCTTAGCAGCAGGGTCATCGTAGTTGGGACCTTGGCATCACCAGTGTTATCTGCAAGCCCTCACTAGTCTGACTGAGTGCCTTCTTTTTGTTCAGCAGAGTAAGATCCTCCTTTAGAGGAGGCATCCCATCCCAACTTTAACCAGGGAAACAAAATCTGCAGTGCTTCAGAGCTATTATAACACTCCCAGAAACAGTCCTTTCAATCATGGTGGCAATAGTTTTAAAATAGTTATTTTTATAAATCTTTTATATATGAAGCAGGAATAAACCTTTTAAAACTTCTTTAGTGTTTGAGAACAAGCAAGACTTAATCTATTCCAGGTAACTTCTGAGCCTCAACGTATACCACGGAGGATTTGGCCCCAGATGTTCACATGATACGCAGAGGAAGCTGCTAGTTCATGATGAAGATGAAAAAAAGAGATTTTTTTACTTCAGTTTATTTAGGGTGGGGGTTGTGTGGTTTTGGGAGCGGGTTTTTTGGCATGGTAATAGAAGACAACTTCTGGGACCTTCTTTTTTCAACTGGTCCAGTGAGGACCTTGGTTAAGGTACAAAGACCTGGTACATCTTGCCAGCGATCCTGGGGTGTATTAGAAGAGGGGTGGTTAGTAGGTCAAGAGAGGTTCTTCCCCCCACTTCTACTCTGTCCTGGTGAGACCCCATCTGGAATATTGTGTCCAGTTCTGGGCCCCTCGGTTCATGAAGGACAGGGAACTGCTGGAGAGAGTCCAGGCCAGAGCCATAAAGATGATTAAGGGAGTGGAGCATCTCTCATACAAGGAAGGACTGAGGGAGCTGGGTCTCTTTAGGTTGGAGAAGAGGAGACTGAGGGGTGACCTCATTAATGTTTAGAAATATGTAAAGGGTGAGTGTCAGGAGGATGGAGCCAGGCTCTTCTCAGTGACATCCAATGATAGGACAAGGGGCAATGGGTACAAGCTGGAACATAAGAGGTTCCACTTAAATATAAGGAAAAACTTCTTCACAGTGAGGGTGGCGGAACACTGGAATGGGCTGCCCAGAGAGGTTGTGGAGTCTCCTCCTCTGGAGATATTTAAAACCTGCCTGGACACGTTCCTGTGTGACCTGATCTAGGTGTTCCTGCTCTGGCAGGGAGATTGGACTAGATGATCTTTCAAGGTCCCTTCCAATCCCTGATATTCTGTGATTCTGTGAATCCCCTTTCCCTTTCACTGGCAACTTTCACAGTGTTTTGGGAGTCCTGTTGAGTTTTCCCCTTTGGCTCTGAAGAAGACCACTGAAGCTCATCCCTATTAAACTTCATAAGGGCTTTGACAGGTGCTGGTGGACCTTTTGTTTTTCCCATGAACACCCTCCTTCCTCCTGTGCCTTCATGAACTTAGCACTTTCATTGATCACATATTCCTTCTTGATGTCAGCAAGACTATTTGCATCCTACAGGTTAAACCTGTGTTGTTCATTGGGACCAGGATCTTCAGCCACAGGTGAGACTGGGGCTGTACCCTCTGCTTTTATTTGACCTTTGATACATGAACTCTTTGTTGGCCAGCTGGTATAGTGAAAATTGGCATATAGTTAATATAAACCTTTCTACAAGCCTGTGTCTTCCCCCCCACCC
The DNA here is from genome assembly GCA_013400055.1 of Nycticryphes semicollaris. Taxonomy (NCBI): domain Eukaryota; kingdom Metazoa; phylum Chordata; class Aves; order Charadriiformes; family Rostratulidae; genus Nycticryphes; species Nycticryphes semicollaris. Next base: position 55,008 of record VXBJ01007651.1, on the reverse strand, counting down.
AAAGGCTGGAAAAGTGTGAAACGCTACTAATAACTGATTCTCTTACATACAAATCAGACATCTGATGCTAAGTAGGAAAACTTTGAAGTGTTGTTGAAATACAAAGGGAAAGTACTTCAAAGAAGTGTAACATTAAAAGTGTATCTGATCCCTTGAGGGTTTTTGAAGTTTTATCTTGAGATTGTGTATGCGGAGGAATATCTGTATGGAAATACTAAGGGTAATTAACTCATGCAAAACATCATGAGTGTTGTTAGTCAACAGACACTGACCTATTCCTTCACCCATCTGTCTGTTTTGCCAATGTCTGTGATGCAGTAAGAAGTTAACATGGTCTCTGACAAGGTAACCACAGCCCAATGGCACTACATTGTGAGACTTGTTCAGCACTTACCCCATGTCCAGAAGAGATCTCTGGATATGGCCAGATAAAACCACATTATGTTAAACTCCCAAAAATTATGATTTGCATTGGTTGTTCTTCTGGACTAGGGCCATGGTGGTCCTTGGGAGGCAATGGGGTGATGAATTACAGATTTCTAATAAATACCTTGAACTTTGAGAGAGTTCAGATCTTGAATCTGAGGTGTTTTACAGTTGGGCATCTACTCCTGTAAAAAAGTGACAAGCTGTGCTGGAGGTTGTTGGTTTTCCTTTTGGCAAACAAGGATTCTGGTATCAAAGTCTTTAATTGCGAAGTTATATTAGCAGTTCCCAGAGCTCATGAATGGTTGTGTGGGTGTATGTGCAGGAGAAGGCAATTAGATGTATGTAAACCATGGTCTAGGCACAGCTTTAAATCCTAAATGTATTGTTGCATCCTTGCTATCTTCTGTTACAGTGGGGTTTCAAAAAAGTTATAAAACTATGAAGTTACACAAGAACTGCTTTTTCCCAGTACAACTATGAAGTAGCAGTTAGGTTTCTTTTAGTCTTTTTATGTTACAAAACCAAATTAAAATAGTATTAAATTACTTGTGTTGTTTTTGAACCTTTAGTTAAATTAAATTTGAAGGTTGAGAGAATAGATACAGTTAAGCAGTCTAAGGTGGTTTTGGTTTTGTTTTTTTTTTATATTGCAGACAGAAAAAAAAAATGTTGAGTGATCCTGCTTCCCCCATGCACGTCACTTCTATGCTTTACTATATTACATGGCAAATAAGGGGCTTCCTGTGTTCGGGCTTTGAGAATATTCTCAGATTACATCAAACTTCCTTCAGCTGTCACATGGCACAACAGTATTTTTCTATTTCTTACTGAAGATGAAGATCCTAGCAGAATTACTTTTCTGTAAGGTCTTGAGTTTTGGGAGAAATCAGACATTGCAAGGTTTGCGGTGTAAAACTGGCTTTCTGGCAGAGTCTACAGACCTGACTGGCATATCAGAGTTGTAGATTGGCTTAAACACGTTGCAGATACTTAAGAATGCAGAGGGGCAATTCAGCTCTTTCACGGGATGGTATTTCTGCATTGTTGTAATTGAACGATTTAACCACGCTTAAGTATGCTTCAGACTTCTTGACTTGGATCACAGCACCACTGGGCTTGGGCATCCACCACTGTCCTGGTGCGTGAGAAAGCTTTGCAGCCCCTTGCTTTGGTTAGACTGCTCTGGGCACCCAAAGCTGGTGGTTTATAAGTGAATTCACACTGTACTGAGGCGACCAGATTGTAAACTTTCTTTGTACCACTCTTAGAAGTTATCTTATTCTTCATTGTAGTGCATTATAGCCTTGTCTACTAAAGGCAGCCTACTGTTAGTAAGGTCAGTAATAAAACCCAGTTTATTGCTGTTTCTAATGGAACAGGCATTTTTTCAAAAAAAACTAAATGTTTCACACTTAGCAGATCATCTAGATCTAGTTCAGCAACTAGACTCAGTCTCCGTAACCTTATTATCCCACAGAAATCTCTTGTCCTTCATCTCTTGGCACTGAAACTCTAGTGTTGAACAAGCAAGACAAAATCAAGCACTGTGCCCCCTGGCTGAAAAGAAATAAAAAAAGCTTTGCTTAGCCCAGCATTACCAAAATCCCTGCTTATCAGACCTGGGCTTGTGTTGTCCTAGGGACTGGAGATAGTATCCTGGGAAGGGACGTGGGTGACTGGAGCTGGTTGAGAGAAAGTGTGGACAGGGCAGTGGGTGGGGAAAAAGCCATGTCTGTGAGTGCCTCTTCTTCCCCCTGGGTTTGAACAAGGGGCTCTGAAGCTAGGCAACAAACACGGGCCGTGTCCTGGAGGAGGATGAGGATGCTCCTGAGGGGATAGGGGAAAGCATCCCAGCAGCGCTGCACTGGCTGGGCAAGAGGCCTCTCCTTGTTCTGTGGTTGGGTAGTGTATGGCTCTGCAGGGTCTTTATCTGTGGCTGCTCTAACTGGTGAGGGCATAGTAAAACAGAGAGGTTGCTGCATTTGCCTTTGCTTTCTCATTGACAAGAACAAGCAAGCATGTTTCAGAGTGTGTTTTGCACATGGCCATCCTTTGGCCTTTTCAAAGCTGACAACTAATTCAACTTTTGAAGCACATAGTACCTACGTCTGATATCTCAGGAATCTCAAAGGTAGAACATCTGTTTTTAATAGTGATTCAAGTCACATGCTGCCTAAAGCAGGTTGTCTTGATATAGACTCAGATTCCCAAATGTACTACCTAAACATAAGTTGTTTGTAAAGCATGAACAATTGGCAAAAGGCCTTAGATTAAGGGAAAAGATGATGAAAAGGTCCACATGTTTTTGACATGAGCATGAGAAAACTAGAGTGAAAATTGGTCTACAATTTATTATTTTTCATCTATTCCTCCTATATTTTTCTGTTTAAAATTCATGCCTGTTCTGGAACTCAGCCATATTCAATTTTACCATACTTAAATTTTAAAACACCAAGAGGAGAGAAATGGTGAATAATGCCATATTAGGGGGTTGTTAGTGTATCTCCGGTGCAGTGGTTCTACTGGCAACCTCTAGTTCTCAGATATCACGAGTCTTTGAAAAATAAGTATCCTCACATACAAAGCATGTACTTCAGATATCACACTCTTTTACATATTCCTGCTGAAAAGGAAATTTTAAGATAGCAAAATCAGAGAGATAGCGTGTAAGGCTGGGACTTTATATGCAGATTTTCCCTATGTAACAGTTGATGCTGCACTGTTACAAGGTATGGTTTGGGGTTTTTTTACAGATATGTATGAAAATACTGTTCAAGCTAAATATATTTTATTTTACTTTCTGGGCTTTTGATGGTGGGTGCCCTCTACTTTTGCTTTGTGCAGGGCCAACACTGAAACTGTGGAGCTGGAAACTCCTGGACCTGCAAGATCCAAAATCTAAAGCCAAGCCCTTTTAAATCTGAAAGGTTGTGAATCTGATCTTCGGAATCAGCCCATTAAAAGAAAGCAGCACAAGCGATGAAATTGGGTGTAAACATGGGACTGTGCTCAGGATTTGGTATTTTTAAGAACTACCTATCTTTTGGACTCTTACCCAACAGCGCCTCTTTTGTTTCATAGCCTTGTGGCCAAGGCATGTCAATAACATGTTGCTGGGGAGTGTGAGGTATTTCCTTGCTTGCATTAGCAGTCTTGGAGGGAAGTATGAATATCATAGTTGTTTTTTCTAATAAGTGGATTCAAGCAAAATATGTGAGAAAATAATATACAGATTTCTCAGACTTGTTAAGGTTGAAGGCGTTAACTAAATAGGTAACCGGTAAACCATGAACTGCCTGAAGAGAAGGATATCTGTAACGGTATTTTGCGAGCCTCCATTTGACCTTGGATTGCTTGTGAGTAAAGAGTGGAAGTGATCCTGAAGGTATTTACCATAGGTATTTGCTGGTAAGGTACTGCTATTCTGGTTGCCTCTGTGTCATCCAGCAATCACAGACCTCACTGTGCATCACAAAACAACGGGACGTGTCGCCCAGTGTCTTTTTAAAATTTCTTTTAATTAAAAAAAAAAAAAGAGCTGCTGAAGAATAGGGTAGCAGAGATAAAAAACCAGAATGATTTCAGTACTGCAGACCAAAATAAATGGTTTGTTTTGTAATAGGATATGAATTTAAGCAATAAATCTTGACTCACAGACTTTGGGTGTTTATATAAGCTGTTTTATGTGTATCCATCTCTGTCAAAGTATCTGAAGGATGCTTATCTTGTTGGGGCTTAGCTTTTGCATCACAACTAATGCGTTTAACAGATTTTAAGGCAAAGTGCAGAACACAACTAAGCTGATTGATAGCAAATGTTGTTGTGTGATTTGCAGTAAGTTTTTCCAGGTACAAAACCCTTGGAAGGTCTTTTGTGCTTTATGTTCTTAAAATATTTTTTAGTCTTTTCTGTGGCTCCATACCTTTTATTTCAAGACATTTCTTGTGTACCGTAGGATAGGCTTTCAGCCACCGTGTGCTTCCATTCATTATTATCAGTTAAAGGAAATAAATAATGTTTGTTGTATAATAAAAAATAATGAAATTCAGGGAACAAAGAAAGGATCTAGAATTAGGAAACAAAGGGACATTTGTTGCTTTTTTTGTAGTTCTTACAGTGTAATACAAGAACGGTATTGCATTGTCATAGACTAGAGTTCAGCAAAGTCTAGAATAAATTTATTTATATAAATATAAATAGACATTATCAGTTCAAGCCTTTGCCAATGTTTGCATTGCTTTTTATTCATAATATTGTTTATCGTTTTGGCACAGTTGAGCATTGGGCTCTTGGAGGATGCAGAGCCTTCAGGCTGAAGGAGCCCTGAGCCTGGTCCCACTGGGCTTCTGCTGCTCCTTTTAGCCACCATCCCACAATGGAGGACTTGTACATGGAGGAACCAGCCAGAGAACATATCTGGCTCACTGAGCCTCCTTGCTTTGACCTGTGTAATGACTGTTCAGCCATCATGGGACATGAGAGCATGGGTGCTTGCCAAGGGGAGCTGCCAGGGAGGTGTCCCTGTGCCCAGAAGGGACCAAAGCAGAGGGACCTCCATGCAGGACTCCTCCTCAGGAAGAGGGGGACAATGTCTGAATTATGTGGCTCAAAGCACACTGGGGACCTAACTAGTTTCTTGTCCCTGCCTCACGCTATTCCATTATATTTCCAGCATTCTTCATTTTACTTTCTAAATTTCATTTGTTCTTCTCTTATAAACTCAAGAGCAATATATTCAACAAGGATCCATTTTCTTTTTTACTTTCTTGTTTCAGGCCTGGAATGTATGAAATGGAGCCTTTTTTATGTTAAAAGAAACGTTAATGACTCCTACTGTAAATTAGCTGAATATATTCATTATTAAGTGTTAAAATGCTATTGACTGGTGGCACAATAGTTGAGTATCTTCAAAACATCCCATAAGAAATTGTGCCAGAAATTTAGACTGAATTAATTTGAAGCCTATTTTATTTGTGATTGAACTGTGTTTTGCAATGAAGTCTCTGTGTGTTCCTGTAATAATGTGTCTGAAATGGCATTTATGTTCATGAAATAGAGATCTACCTTATGAAATTAATTGCTAAGCATGTGTTGTTTCAGTGTTGCGAGGCAAAACAGACAAATCCAGAAGATGCTTCAGACCTCTCACAGTTGTCTCATACATGTAGGACCAAGAATGCAGTGACGTTAATTTTGACAGCAAGGTGAAATCTGGGGTCATGTCGAACAGTTTTCCTCCCTCCACCTTCCCAGTGCAGTTTGTTAGCTTTTTAATAGTATTTTTGTGGTAGAGTGCTTTGGGGTAACAGCTTGCTCTTGAGAGGTCCTTTTTTAATTCTCCGCAGCTCTTGAGAACAAACCCTAATCAAGAATTTTCATTCCTGTGTATCAAAATTTCTGGATTTAAGGAGTGTTATATAGGAATGGGAGAGATGGAAAACTCAAGTCATCCATCTTATTGCATTATATTGTAAGAGTGATCAGTAGCTGATGCTTTCTTCACAAACGCTGAGTGTTTGCAGAGCATGTGTTCAAAGAGGAAGGTGAGTGGGACCAAAAGCCAACCCCTGCCCTTCCACAGAGAGGCTGCATGTGGGGCATAGTGTGGCCTTTCGGCCTTCAAAATTGCTAGAAAGCAGCCAATTCTCCTCAGTTCTGCAAACCGCTTTGTTTTGGAGGTGAGCATCCAGATACCACCTCAAAATAAATTAAAAAAAAAAAAAAAAAAAAAAGGCTTGAAGATGTTGCCTCTAGATGCCTGTGTTGTTTGAACTTAGTTTCTGGGGGGGGGACGGGATGGGACGGGACTATAATTTCCTACATATGTAAAATGTTTAAGCACAGTCATGGGGGTTTTTTGGTTGGTTGGTTGTGTTTTTTTAAAGTCTGCCATCTTAATTAAATATCTGATTTTGAAATCCATATTCAAGCAGCTTTCCTGTTTGCATCCATCAGGCTGCAGTTTCAGTTCAGAAAGCCACTTGTTTTTTTCTAGCTTTCCTTGGATTTTTTTTACAGGGCAGTGTTTTGTTTTCTCTGTAAGCCATTTGGAATATATCTTCGCTAGCACTGTAGCTGGAGGGCTTGTATGTCATTCAAAAATAAAAATAAAAAATCTCCACCTACTGAAAAGTGAACAGCATAGCCCTAGCAACCGGCTGGTGTGTTCGAACCAGATGAAGGGACATGAACCAAGTAAGACCAAATAACGTCTCTGTGACTGCCAGGGATGCGGTAGAAATGCCAACTAGAGATAAGCTTAATTGTAACTAATAGTGGAGATCGCTGCATTTGTATTTTGTTTTTACTTTTTTAATGGTGGATTGTAAACACAGCCTTGATAAAGCAATGCTTGTTCTTGTCAGCATGAGCAAGGTATTCAGCTGGGAACTCTAAAAGGGGGATCTGCTTCTGTAAAAACAACCCCCCGCCCGATCTTGCATTGATTGTGCACTCAGGAAGGTAAGTGTTGTTGTTTTCTTGGAAAGCAAGAGAAAACTTATTTTAAATGGTCTGACAGAGAGGGCACTGTCAGTACTTTCCTCCCAGGTGTGCTCTTGATGGCATTACACCGCGGGTGCATTTTGTGTGTCTGTCTCCTGTGTGCACCTTGGTTTCTCATTCATCTATCATGTCATAGATCCATCTCTGTTAAAATTATTTTCTGCCCCCACCCCCCCATCTGCTTTTGTGAATGAAAGGAATTTAGACTGCTTGACATCATCTGAAATACTAGCTATTCCTGTTTTTCCTAAGGAGCTCGATTGTGCCTCTCCAAGATGGGATTTTGGTTCATGTTACCTGATTGCAGGGTTTTCCTTAGTCACTGCCAACCAAAAAACCTCCAAAACTCAGAGCCTTGAGTTTTCTCTTAGGTTGTAGTTCTATTAGATCAAAGCCATAAAAAGCAAAGAGTTAAAAAAAGGAACATACATGTTGTGAGTGCTCTGCTGTGTTAGTGGTCAGCTGAGGTTTCTCTCCAAGTCTGTGAAATCAGAGGCAGTCTGTGCCCTTCAGCAGGCATGGGGATTAATCCACTGGTATTTCAGTATTGTCCTCTTTCCTATAACCAACAAAGGGCTGCTGATTTATGGCTTCTGTCTAATAATTACATTTCTTTCACTTCATCTGCACTTCCCCTTTCCACCCTCTTCCTCCTTCAGTTTGTTGTCTTGTTTAATGCAGTTTGGTCCACTGGTGTATGAGGTCTTTGTTCCCTGCCCCGTCCATCCATTGCCTGCCTGCTGGTGATGGTGTGCAAAGAATGGAAGTGATTCTATGCCCTCACTGGGGAAGGATGCCTCCAATGGTATTTTCTATCCCAACAGTTTTACTTCCTGATTGCTAGATGTGATGCACTGTGCTGGGAAGGTGGCCAGAGCGGGATGTGCTGTTCTAGGCTAGTTTTCAATGACCGCTTTTAGGATCAAATAACAAGGAAAATGGGATTTTGTTGCATCGTTGCCAGCTTGGGGCTTTTTGTCCTCTTTATTTCACCTTTCCAAGTTTATCAGTTGTAGGCTTGGTTAGACTGCTAGCAGATGCTCCATAAGCGGTGAAAGGGTTTTTGGAGATCAGTGTGTTTGCAAGGTCTTGCTTCACTAAATTTTATCTGAACATTTCTCACTGCTGCGCTTGGCAGCACAGCTCGTTTTGCAGTAGCAGTGGAAGAAGCGCTGAGCAGACTGAGGTCTCTCCTTCCGTGGAGGTGTAGGACCTAGTAACACTGGGGTAAATGCTGGAGGTCTCCAGGGTACTGTTGGTACCACCATCTGCCACTGCTGTTCCCTTCAGTAGAGCTGTCTTAGGGATTTTTGATAACCATGGACAAAACCCTTGTTTAGGAGCAGCAGTGAGTGCTTATCTTGGAAACATGAGGAGTGATGGTGCCTGGATGAAGTGCAAGATGGGTGATTTTTCTGTATCTGTAAGCTAGGGCTTTATTGTGCAAATGTCAATTAGCAGTTCCTGGCCTGAATTAATGTCTCTCCTAGACAGAAGTTGAGGAACAAGGGGTGCACTGTGATCAAACACTCTGTTCTCTAGCGCATTTTTAGCCTGCAGTTTGGCTTCTTTAGGCAGCCTCCTCAGTACTGTATTTAAAGCTTGGCAGTGAGCTGTGCTGAGCTCAATGATGGCTGAGGTGGGAAGTTGCCTCAGGAGGTCTCCAGCCCGTCCCTTACTGAAAGCAGGGATGCCCAGGGCAGGCTGCGCCGTGCAGAATCCAGTCAGGCTGTGAGTAGTAGCTCTAAGGATGGAGGAGGCCCCAGAAGGGCAACTCTTCCCAGTGCTTGCCATCCTCACAATGAAAAAGCATTTAAAAAAAATGTAAGCCTTTTTTTCCCTTTTTAATGATAATGGGGAATTTCCTGTGTTTTAATATGCCCATTGCCTCTTGTCATGTTACTGGGTGTCACTGAGAAGAGTCTGGCTTTGTGTTCTTTACTTTCCCCAGGAGGTGTTTATGCATGTTGGAAAGATCATGGGCATTCCTGATACCCAGGCATTAATCGTGGGTGCTTTGTGTTGTTGGTCATTTTCCACTTAGAGCTGTGAGGAATTGGTGCTTTGTCTAGGGCAGCAGCAGCCCAGCTGCTTTCTCTGTGTGCTCTCTGCCTTCAAAGGAAAACCCACTGCAGATCATTCATGTTCTGTGTTCATAGACAGGCTCATTTGAGCAGGATCTGATTATCAGAGCCAGGAAATCCTAAAGCAGAAAAAAACAAGACTGTCTTTCAATATTGTCCAAGTGAATGCATTTGCAAAAGCTCCATTTTTTGCAAATATTTTATCAGGTGTAGAGGTGGCAGACCAAATATCTTGTAGGATCGGTGTATTATGGCATGTATTGTACTGCTTAAAGTTTAATATTTACATTGTGTTTAAAATTGATTGCTTTCTTCTTGAAGACTAGAAGTCTTCAGTTATGATGCTACTGCATTTTTCAAGATTTGCAACACCTTAATGTAAAGATATTTTGACTTTTCTAAAGTTCTCTTGGCTTTTCTGACTCTGGCAGCTCAATAGTAAAGTGAGGTATTTGCCAAAAGTGCAGTAGTCTTTGTGCTGTTATTCAAAAGTTGCCTAAGTATTTGGCACTACTTCATGTAATAAAAGTTTTGATATGGAAGATGAAATGTTTGTTGGCATTTTAAGGATAGCATTTCAGCAAAGCTAAGTGGCAGCCTCCAATAAGAGCTGCTTCCCAGCTGGGTCACACCAATAAGGTGGCTTGTGGAAGAGAAAACTCAGTTTATAATGTGAATTTTTATTTTGGTTTGTTTTTCAGAAGACTTTTGCAGAACTTATGCCAGAAATACTGTGCACAACTTTCTTAATTGCTTATGTTGGGGCAAACTTCAGCAGCAGTTCAGCCTAATACAAAAGCCAAATGGCAGGGTATGCAAAAGGTTAAAGTGAATTTTCTTTCCTGGTGTTTGTTTAGCTTTGCTCCCTAACTGCTGCTAGATCAATGCCATCACAGTCTGGGCTATTTCGATGGCTTGTGTGTCTATTGTGCTGGGCTGGAGGGATTAGGTATGCCTCTGACCTCTGCAGCTCTGCTTCAGTAGAGTACCTAAGTACATGTTTAACTTCTAACCCATTGGGATTTCAGGTCTACTAGCTCACCTGCCCAGGCAGCACATCAGGCAGGTTTGCTTTTCCAGAGTCTTCTGGAAATAATACTCTGGGGACCACTTCTGCCTTTGAAACGTTTGAGGGTAAGATCAGATTGCATCATTACAGCACGAGTCTCTGTTAAGCTTAGAGCAGTGTCTTCATAGGGATAGCATGCATGGTACCAATACCCAGTGAGTCATGGGCATTTGAGATATCCTGCAAATAGTTGCATGCCTGGGACTCTGGATTTTTCAGACATCCACAGATCATGGGCGAATGGTCAGACTTCTCTTTTTCTATAGCATCAGATTCTTTGGGATAAAAAGTACAGCAGGTAGACACATGGTTTATTGCTGAGTTGCAACTTCATTTTAGCAATACAAGACCCGTGCCTTCTATGTGGGCTTCCCTGAAGTGCCAGGGGGTGATTTCTGAGGTGCTCTATGGGGGTGCCCCTTCAGTGGCAGGGATCAGCAGGCACAGCAGGCCATGGACTGACTAACCATAGGAACTGGATCATCTGGTTGGTGCTTTGATTCTTTGATGCCAGTTCATGCCTGGTGGTGAATATCTCCAAGTCTTGTTTTGCTTAGCAAAAAGTCCCAGTCTTTGTGCTGATCTGGCAACAGTGGTGTCTGAATTTGGAGAATATGCAGTGAAATGAAATTCTCTTTTGCAGATTAAATTGGAGACTTGAGGCTCTGGATCCAACTCATGCTACCAGTGTTCTATTGCTCCTTATGGTGTAGCTGGAGATAGCTCCTGAAAAGAGAGAAGATGATGAGTGATGCAAGTGACATGCTCGCTGCGGCTCTGGAGCAGATGGATGGCATTATAGCAGGTAAACATTTGAGACAGCTTGTTCATTTAGCTGTTTTGGTTCTACTTTCTGATACCTGGAGAGCAAAGTTTCAGGCTGAGAAAGCAATGTGCTGGTAATTGTGTTTGATGTCTTCCATTATAGCTTAGAGATTACAAATAAAGGGAGTGGATGGATTGCACAGGCTGTGACACAGACACAGCTATGAGGAGTTAGTTTTTTTCTTACCCTCTATCAAAATGGCTGCTCAAAGTGGCTAAGTGATGCAGTTCAGCTGGTGTACGCGGGATCGTGAAAGCCAAGGGCAAGGCACATTTCAAATCAGGCTGAGTGTATTTAAAGAGCTGATGCAAGGCAGGAAGAGTAAGTTTGCCTGATAGTGCTTGCTCTGAACTTCTCTCAAGTCTACAGAGTTAAAAAATGAATTGAATATTCCTTTTATCAAAATTTGAATGCTCTGGGTCAGAACATTTGCTTTGGACATGCCTTGGACGTTTGAGGTCTTTATAAGTACCTGTAAATTGTAAATGGACCAAAGAGAGGCATCAAAAAGTGTATAACCTCTGCGCTTAAGTTCAGTCTAGAGAGTTGGAACATAATTTAAGTATACAACACAGAAGAGCAAAGCAGCAAGAAGTGAATAGTTTAATCCTGTTCCAACAGAGCTATGCAAACAGCTGCCCAAACTAAAAAAAATATGCTGCAAGAATAGCCACACAGTTATAAAGTGCTTAATAGTTAAAACAATTTTCCCTTAGGGGGAAAAAAAAATCAGCATACAGTGCATTCTTTGTTTGAACAATGACTTTTCTCTGAAATTTTCCTAAGGATATTAAGGACACATAGCAGGAACATGTGTAAAGTGGATTCACTCATAATGATCATAATGATGTCTAAAAATATATATAAGCTGTGACTTTAGTATTTTCCCTAAGTAGATACTGGTANACCCTTTAAGTATTTATGGGTGTTGATCAGTTCCCCCCTCAGTCTTCTCATCTTCAGACTAAAAAGACCCAAGTCCCTCCGTGTTTCCTCAAAAGAGAGATGCTCCAGGCCCCTAATCACCTTTGTAGTCCTCTGCTGTACCCTGTCCAGCAGTTTCCCATTGTTCTTGAACTGGGGAGCCCAGAACTGGATGCAGTGCTCCAGATGGGGCCTCACTCTGGCAGGACAACCTCTCTTGACCTGCTGGCCACACTCTTCCTGATGCACCCTAGATGCCATTGGCTTTCTTGGCCACAAGGGTGCATTGCTGGCTCTTGGTCATCCTGTTGTCCACCAGGACTCCCAGAGCTTTTTCCACAGAGCTGCTTTCCAGCAGGTCAGCCCCCAGCCTGTACTGGTGCTTGGGGTTATTCCTCCCTAGGTGCAAAGGCAAGCACACGCTACACTTGCCCTTGTTGAGTTTCATCAGATTCCGCTCTGCCCAGCTCTCCAGCCTGTCCAGGTCTCGCTGGATGGCGGCACAGCCTTCTGGTGTGTCAGCCACCCCTCCTAGTTTTGTATCATCAGCAAACTTGCTGAGGGTACCTTCCATCCCTTCACCCAGGTTGTTGATGAATATATTGAAGAGGACTGGACCTAATACTGACCCCTGGGAAACACCACTTGTTACAGACCACCAAGTAGATTTTATGCCACTACTCATGACCCTTGGAGCTTTATCTTTCAGCCAGTTTTCAATCCACTTTACTGTCCATTCATTTAACCTGCGCTTCCTAAACTTACCAATGAGGATGCTGACGATGTGTTGGGATGTATAAGTCATGACAGATTTCATTATTTCATTTACTCATGTGTCTTGACCAGACCTATAAAGTAATATAATGAAGAGATGTCAACTCCTATGAAGCTGTGAGGATTTTTCTCCTTTTTTTTCTTTTCAAAGGGAATTAGCAGAATACTTGCATTTTTGTGACTTTCCACATTAGATGAATGAAAGTTTGTGGGAGTGCATATATGGCATATCACTCTAGTTCCCAAAAGCTGACAGTACAAATGATGCTCTGTCACAAACAGATCTCATTGTGCCAAGGCGTTACAGTATTAAGGTCACAAGTCAGTGTGCTGAAATTATAGTAGGAATTAGCTGGGTTGACTTAAATCAACCTTAATCCTGAATTCATGGTTTCCTTTCTTACGTAATATATAGCAACTTTTAATGTAGGTCAAATACATACTGTGAGTATGTATTTGCATAAGTTTTTTCTCTTTATTAACATGCAAATGTCAGTGGTACCATGTCAAACTGTTTGTTTTAAAATAACTTAAAAGAAGTGATTTGGTCTTTTTAATTACCTTTGTATTTTTCTTTATTCTTTTAAGAAAATTCCAGTGCCTTGGAGCAGCATAATGTATTCACACATGAAAAATGCAGAGTATGGTTTCCTCTGGACACTATCGGTGTCTGACTCGGTTCATGTCATCCATACAGTGTCCTTTAGCAAAGCCTGTTCCTTCCACAGGGCTTCCTGCCTCAATACATACCAGGGAGGAGGAGTCCAGTCCATGTCTTAAATCTGTGGGTACAGTTGTGGTGTACACATTCTTTTCATAGAGATCAGCCCACCTCCTTCCTGATGGAGCTTTTGTCCACGTAGCCTACCAGTAAGGGCTAGTCCATCTCCGGATTGCTGCATGGTGTGGGCAGAACTGAGCACCAGCACTGAGTTTCATTCAGATAAATGCTCATCAGGAGCAAATGTCAATTAGCTTTCTCAGCCTTGCTGTGTGTCTGCCCTGCTTGCCTCATGCCTGACCCTGTGTGATTTTGCTCCCTCCAGGTTCAAAGGCATTGGAGTATTCTAATGGTATCTTGGACTGCCAGTCCCCCACTTCCCCCTTTATGGGGGGCTTGCGGGCACTACACCTGGTGGAGGACTTGCGGGGCTTGCTGGAGATGATGGAAGCAGATGAGAGAGAGGGACTGCGCTGCCAGATCCCAGACTCAACGGCGGAGGCTCTGATTGAATGGCTCCAAAGTCAAATGGTACAATCTCACCTTGTTTCACTCATAATGGGCTTGTTTTCTATGTTAGCTACCCCAGCTCAGGCAGCAGGGCTGCAGTTTATGCAGTTTTAGAGAAAGCTTCAAAGAGGTATGGGAAGCTACTTTGGTTTGGAGATGCTGCTTTGGGGCCTCATAAAAGCTGTAGCTGAAGTGCCTTGTTCAGTGGGTTGACTTGTGTGATTTTTGGTGTATCGCCATGCTTGGTAAGACTGTTCTTTCCCCAACCCTCAATTTTCAAAAAAAAAATAAAATATTGCTCAAGTGGAGGCTACTTGGAGACTATGCTGGGAAATTATCAGAAGGTGAGTTACATGATTTTCAAAGGATGGACTGGTTTTGCCTCCAAGATGCCCTGTGACTGGTGACTTCCTAGCAGCACCAAATGAGGGTCCTTGTGCTCGTGGTCTGTGGCAGGGCTTGCATTGTGGTGTACAGGTTTTGGGGAAGCATCAGCAGTGGAAGTCTAGACTTATTTCTAGAGCCTATAGGAGCAATAACAACAGCAGCAGCAGCAAGTGTGTGCTTCTGCAAATTTTTCCAAATCCGTGTTATAGCAGTGTCTGGGTCCTGCTGCCTGACACACTTGGCGCTGGCCAAGATAACGCTGTACTGCTGAAATGAGGATGCCGGATCTGATGAAGGCTGGGACTGATACAGGCCGGGCCACTGTGTTGCACCCAATGCATTGCTGCTTTTGGGACGGGCAGCAACTGTCGCCTGGTCCCTTCCCAGGACAGGCATCTCACCACCTCAGAAGGATTCAGTCACCCTGGAGCCATGGCTGATCCCGAAAAAAAGCGTTTTTATCTCAATACATTGATTTATTTTTATGTTCAGTTGCAGAATGGGATGCCACAGCCAGCCCTGAGTGTTATGTACAGGACTGTGTGTGTCCAACCCGTAGCTGGGGAGTGCTGGGGCTGGGGCTGCCACTGAGAGACAGGCTGTGGCATGAGGCAGTATGTGGGCTGTGCCCAGCGCTGTGGCAAGAGATGGAGACCTGGGCTCGCTTCTGCAGCTCTTGCAGAATGGTATGAGGGGAGAGCTTTTTTTTTTTTTTTTTTTTTTCCTTTGCTTTGAACTACTTGTTTGAGAATGCCAGAAACTTAATGAAGCCCGTGGGAGCTTTCCTACTGCCCACAGTGGGATTTGGATCTCGCCCCTGCTGTCAAAGCATGGCAATCAAGGCTGAGATCAGGAGGAGGAGACGGGAGTGACATTCAAGCCAGATGTTTAACACACGCCAAGAGTTCCTTCCTGCAAAATATACAGCAGCGAGCATCATTGTAAGAAATCTCTGCTCTATGTGGAGGCCAAATCGACGGACATAACAGGTTTCAGTAAAGTATGGCCTTTATAAATAAAAAAATGGTCCTATGGAAGAATAAACATCCTTGGAAAACTGACTGCTCCCCATAGTTGCATTTAGGAGTCCGTGCATAGTCATGCTGATCCCACCACTTAGTATTCTGAAGTAAAGGGGCCCAGCAGTATGGCTGGAGGCTGCAGTGCAGTTCCTTTGAGATTAGTGAGGTGAAGGCCAGTCATTGCCCATTGTGATGGTAAATGTGTGATTTAGGGGTGCCTGGCTTTTTTAGGATCTGGAATGAGGTCCTTCAGACCTGTGTGATGTGGATCACTGTATGGCAATGAGACAGTAATGGTTTCAATTACAGCCATGGGCTGAATCTGGGAGAGGAAAGGCTTTGTTGTGCCATTCAGCTTACTGTCTCCTGAGCACTGGAAAAGATGTGCAGTGGTTGTATGTACAAAAGATTGCAGAAAATACTAATCACCCTCTGCTTCCCCTCAGTCTGCCTCATATTATTTCCCCTGTACTCTCTGCCATCCTTAAAGCTCCTAGCAGGAAAGACTAAACGTTACACTTTGTACTGTGCTAAAGCAATGGGATTTGCAGGTGTGATGCGTGTCATTGGTCCCTGTCTGAGCAGGAGGGTGTTATGTGAAGCACCCAGATGATTGGCAGGAAGGCTTTCTGCAGCTATGCCCATCCTTACTGAGGAAGGAAAGACACCTCCTTGGTTTGAAATCGGTGTAATCCTCTTATAGACAAAGTTGCATCTACCAGGCTATTTCAAGCTGCTGGAACTGGTGCATGACATCCCATCTGAAGCTGTAAGCACGTCTCTCATGTCTCGGAGGAAAACATAAAATAGCATTCGCTGTTGCCAAAGAGTGTGTCACAAGAAAAATCTGCTCCTGGCCTCTGCAGGGAAACTGCTAATGCTCTAGTTGGGAAAAAGGTCTGACAGCAGGCTCCCAAAGTTGCTCACTTTGTAAAACGGGGCAGCTTTGCCATGCCAGAATTGGCTGTCCTCTGTCCCTGTACTGCTTCTTAGTCACTGTTTCTTTTCTTTTCCTCTCAGTGAGTTAGAGAAGTCCATGCAAGCACTCAAAAAGGGCTAATGAGTTGAAAACCTCATGCTGATCTCTGTGTTGCTGAAACCCTGTTCAAGTCTCCATGTGCAAATGGAGGGCAAGTGAATATCATGGTTAAAATTACAAATGAGGCCATTTGTTGAAAGCCTGGGAAGGGGCTGAGGCCTTCTTTAAGCTCAGACATGTTGTGACTGTGTGTTTTCATGGAGAACCAGCCCTGAAAGCGGTAGCTAGATCATAACTATTACAAAGTTTTGGAGTCTTTTCAGACTTCTGATGAACAGAAATGTTTAATGTATTCTGATGTGTGCTTTAATAAAACATGTAGTGTACTCTGTAAAAATGGAGCTTCTGGCTTGAATATGTACAGCATGTGAGTAATCTATAACATCATCACCAGTAACAATGAAAATTGATTTTTGTCAAGACTGTGGCAGCCCCATTGTGTCCAGCTGGAAGCTGATAGATCCATCTCTCGAAGAATAATCCCCAGAAACCATGCATGTTGCTCTAGTTTTTCTGCAGTTGAAACAAGCAAGAGAGTTTTCTTTCTGCTTATTATTTTTCTTGACAGTGGGTTTTTTGGTGTTTTTTTTTTTTTTTTTAAAATACGTCTTATGCAACAGCCTTCCCAGAAAAAACAAACCAACTGTGCTTGTTAAAAAGGAGGGTGAAGGGTAGAATTGGGTTGGACAGTCCCTTCCCACACCACAGAGCCACCTTCCACAAGCTCCTGATCTGAACTTGTGTATGTGGATCCTTTTCCTCTTAAATGATGTGCTCCTGGAATGAAGCGCTTTTTCTTTAAAATCTACAGCAAGTGCAATGACAGTTTTAACTTTGGAAGTGACTTCCTGAATTTGAATGTATATATAATTTTATTTTTTTCTTTTCACTCAGAAGTGAATTTCTGATGTTGATTTTAAGATCGTTAAACCAAAACAAACTTCATGGCCTCCAAAGGTTTCTTGAAAAACATCTTCAGCTCATCTGAAGACAATAGTTAACTTGAACTGTGGTACCGGTAGTGGCTTGTGCGATCCAGAGAATGCTGCTACTCTAAATAGCAGATCTGTCATCTCACAGACCAGTCTCAGATTTTGACACTTCTTCAACAAGCTGGTTCTTCCAGAAAGTGGCTGGGAGTAGTGAGAGTTAATATGATGGGATATTAGATTTCACAGAGAGGTTTTCCTCGCTGGATAAACATACCTTGTAATCTTAATATTGGCATATTTGGATGACAGGGTGGTTCCCAAGTCGGGAAGGTGGTTTGGTTAGCCAAAAATAATCTCTTATTTCTTATTCGCGGAAAAATCTTGTCTTCAAAGTTTGTTGTCTTACTGTCTTAGTGTGGGCGTACAGTGCATTCATTTGGCTCCACTTGTGCATATGTTGTTTAGCTCTCGAAAGGTTCTAACACCTGAAGGTGTCACCAAACACCTGTTTGACATCCCTCCTCAAGTTGCAATATGAAAGGAGCCTTGTGATACTGTTCCAACCTGTCATCATAAACTGCCTCCCAGCAATACGTATTGTCCATGAGAGATTTAACTCTCAAAGTTCTTGAAATACAGGACTCTGCTGCTGGCTAAAGGGGATCATCCAGACTGGTGTGTTTTTAACAATGAAAGATAATATGAGCTCATTTATAGCATGTCATGGCGTGGCATCTTCATGCGTTGGGGATGAGTTTATTGACAGTAAGAACAACCTGTGTGGTCCTACACAGGAGCATTGAAACTCACCATTCTCAATCCAAAATGCACCAGTCTGGCTTAAAAAACATAGCTTCTGCTATTCTCCCGCTCTGCTCTTTTGTTCTGAGTTATTCGTGGCTTTGAGATTTTTCTCTATCAGCAGTAGTGTTAAATTTTAAATTTTTTATAATGATAAAAGCTGTGGATTTTGAGATAAACACAGGACTCCTGGAGCTAGTGTCTGTGGTCAAAAATACTAAGGATTTATGATGATGCTGTTACTGCGTAAACTGAAACTTAAACATGAGGACAGAGGTTGGCTGTTATTGTTGCATTTTACGTCATTCTAGGTATGATATAAACTTGAGACAAGCCACTTGTGAGACCTGGAACAGTTGAGTAAACTTTTTCCTTTCTCTCTTTCTTGGTCCCTCAAGTTAATGACGTGTTCTTCCAGCCTTTACAATTAATAGCCCAGCAAGAAACAAGAATTCCCTCCTGTTTACCTTGCAGTCAGGTAAAGGGACCGGAATCACTCTCTTTCTCATGTGTTTTTTGGTTTGGATGATTCCCACAGTGCCAGCAGGGTGCAGAGGGAGGAGGTTGCTCTTGCAGGGGGGGAGATGTGAGGGTGAAGATGGCCAGCTGCCACATTAGTGGGGTTTGCCCTTCCTCCTGGTCAGGTTTACCCATCTCTGCACCCCTGTGCCTGCATCCTTCTCCACCTTGTTGCCTGTCCTTTGTGTGTTGGATCCCAGCGCTCAGGTTGGAAAAAGGGTAGATCTTCCTGGACTTTGATGTGTTAATTCCCTAGAGGAGCTACTTGCTCCGCCTGAGGAGTGCTGCTGCTTCCATTTGCTGCTCCACTTCCCACATCTCCCACTCCTGCTACCACGTTCACCTCCGTCTAAGTTCGCCTTCATCCTTGGTTAGACAAGGAAACGCGCTGTCGCTTAACCTCTCCGTCTCGGTTCAGAGGAGCCCTGACGGCAGCGGGTTCCTGTGGTGCTGGGGCTGCTGCTCTCAGCCTCAGCTGCCTGCCACAGTCACTTCTGTCCTTAAATGCATGAAGATAGTCTTGACCAGCATGGAGTATAGCTGGGACATTCACGGACACTGCGTCTGGCTAAATAAGGTAAGGCGTTTGTTCTGGCTTTTGCACTTCTCTGAGTGACAAGCCATAGCTGGGAAACGCTGGTAGGGAATAAGCATTTTGTCCTTCTCTTGTATCAGATGCCAGCTGAGCTGCCCTTAAAGAAACTGAGTATTTTTAAACAGTTGCATCTTCCCTGCTCAGTAGCCATGTTATTTATATTTAGAAAATGTTTAAGGTAAACTCTTCAGAGTGAAGGTCTGTCTTAAAGCTGTGTTTCTTTCGGAATTCACTTCTTTTGTATTGAAGCCTTTAAAATATAATGCAGGGGTGTTTGAGTGGATTTATGTGGTTTTCTTTCCCCTGTTCATTCTGTAAAGAACAACTGATCTGTAGACTTCAGGAAAAGCTTAGCAGTAGGTTTGCCTCTCTGCTGCTGAAACATGTGGAGCAGGCTGCAGATATTCAGAGCAGTGTGAGTAGGGAGGTGTGAAATGCAGGGGATGCCAGTTTGGGAGGGCAGCAGTGGGCTTCCACACAAACTGGTTAAGCACTGGTACGGGTTGTGTTCAGACAGATTTGAGCAGTACGAATTTGAGGTGGAATCAATACTTACTGAGAGTAAAGCTATCGTGGGTTTGTATCACAGGGAAAATGGTGGTGAATACGTTACTTGGAAAACCTACAGGCTCTTGCCTGTGGAAGACCAAGTGATGTTAAAGTAGCTGAGGCTAGAGGGGCCCCCTTACAAGGGACTCTAAAAGTGAGTGAACAAGCAGAACTGTAGCAGTCATAGCTGTGCCTAACTAAGGGTAGGTAATGTATATATTATAATGATCTGAACAACGTAAGCGTGTTGATGAGCTCTAATTTAACTCCAGATGATCAGGGAGGAGACATCAGGGATAACTCGCCCAACTGTGGTGATCCAAGCAGTTAGTGTAATCTGCTGTACAAGAAAATAATGGTGTGGAGTGGCAGCTCCTATGCAAATCAGATTGCATCTACAGTAAGAACAGTGTGATATGCACTGCTTATTTTGTCTCAAAAGCAGAAGACAAAATGAAGGGAAATGAGGGTATCGGCTGTGGTAGGCTAAAAATTAGTTCTGTTTTTGAAAGGAGAAAAAGGCAATTGTGAGGAAACAGATTTTTAAAGTTTTTTCTTACTATTATTGTTATTAGGAAGTTTAAAACAGCAGCTATTAGAAACTTACTGCAGTTTGAAATGCTAACTCACTTGCAGGGAAAAGGCATTAAAGCCTGAGGGCAGGGAAGCTGTGAATGTTTGGTGATGCATCCACTTATTACAGGAATAATTCCCTTCAGAGCAGCATGGATTTTTACACTTACATGGTTGCAGACAAAGCTTACACATGTGTTTAACAGATTAGCCATGGATTGATCTTGCAGAGTTTAAGTGCACTGGGCCTGATATTAAAAGGCATTTTAAATAAATGCTTAACCTCAAACTCCTGCAAAGCCACAGTGGCATCATGACAACTGTTCTTTTGTTTTTAGAATTAAGATCAGTATTGGTAAATCTGCATTCTTTTCCCATACTGTGTTTTGCAGTTAATCCCTAAATTGAAAACACATGCAAAGTCTAACTGCTTAATTGAACATTGATCTTACATTGCTGATGAAAAAGAGCCGTCTTTGAAAAATGGCAAAGCTTGTCTCACGCAGCTAGAAAACTATGTAAATCCTGTACCGGCTTTGATGATATAAATGTGATCCACAACTACCAAGTGCCCCAAATATGCTTGCAGTTGCTATTGAATCAAAAACGTGGGTTTTTTTTTTTTTTCCCCTCTCTTCCCTCTTGTTTTTTAATCCCCCCAAAGCAGAGCCATTGGTCTGCAGAGTGAGTAGTTGCCAGGCTCAGTGGAGAGGTGGAGAGAAACTCCTCCTGACAGACACACCAAGTGTTGGTCACCCAGGTTTTGCACAGACCAGATCTCCTGGCGTCTTTCAGACCTCCCTGCAGGCTGTTCCCTCCCCACTGGGGCTCCCTTTGCTCCATGTCCTGATGCACCATTTTCCCATGTCCAGTGTTTGGGCATCTTCCCTCTCCATTTCACTTCACTCCTGCCCGGTGCTGCCATTACCCTGTTCTTCTTACCATGTATTTCATCTCCTCACCTCTGTGGGAAGAAAACCAGGTGTCAACCTTTTACCTTTGAAGACAGTGCAGAAGAGAGTTGTGGGATGGCATCATGTGGCCATTGCCTGCAGGCCCCTCATCTGTGCACCACTGTAGGAGGTGCTGGGGCTGCTGCTCAGTGAAATAGCCTTTTTTTGGCCTTTCTGTGTTGTCCTTTCACCACTTCTCATCTTCTTCCCCATTGAAACCCAAGCCAGTGAATTTCTTGCCTTTTCATACCTAAAATGAAGAGTTAGTCCCAGGTTTTATGCAGAAATTACAATGCCTCAGCAAAAAGCGGACCACTGTTGGGTTGTACGCAAAGTTTTCTGGGTTTGATGGACTATAAGAGGTCTGGTTTTATGCAGATTTTACAAAATGTTTCTGGAACAGTTGAGTAAACTTCTTCCTTCCTCTCTTTCTTGGTGTCTACAAGTTAATGACATGTTCTTCCAGCCTTTACAATTAATAGCCCAGCAAGAAACAAGAATTCCCTCCTGTTTACCTTGCAGTCAGGTAAAGGGACCGGAATCACTCTCTTTCTCATGTGTTTTTTGGTTTGGATGATTCCCACAGTGCCAGCAGGGTGCAGAGGGAGGAGGTTGCTCTTGCAGGGGGGGAGATGTGAGGGTGAAGATGGCCAGCTGCCTGTCCTTTGTGTGTTGGATCCCAGTGCTCAGGTTGGAAAAAAGGGTCAGCAAAGACATCTTTGTGATTGGTTTTGTGGAAGAATAACATTTACTCCAGTCCTCTTTAGGATTCCCATTGCCTCCTCCCTCTTCTCTTATGGCAATATGCAGCTGTGTCCTGAACTTCCACTCTGTAAATCCTCCTATTTTAAAGCCAGGTATGATGCACTGAGCAAACCAGGATTTTTTTGAGAAATGTGAACAATTTAACAACTAAGGTGTCTTGGCAAGATGCTGTGCACAATGACTAACATTCTGCTTTAACACCTCACTAATTTTCACAGCATTGTAAAGAGACTTTCATCGTAGTGTGAAACTAATGCTTACCTTGACGTATTTTATTCGTGCAGTCTTTGGTTTTATTTAATTTGTGTCTGGGTATGCTGACTAGAGGTAGGAGGAGGTTCAGTGGTTAGGGCGTTGACGTCGAGTCTGTGCTTTGACAAGGACTTTCATGTGAGTTGTGGCAGGATGGAGGGATGTTTTTGCACCTTGGCTGCCTGCTTGTAATGAGGGATAAATATCACTTTCCTCCATCAGAGTCACATGCTGGATTGATAAATGTGTTGTCTATTACAAAATACAGGTGTTGTAGTCGTGGACACTGCATAAGTGCCTGAGATGTTTTGGAAGTCTGTAAATGAGAAGGGAGCTAAAGAATAGCGAAAGTATGCAAAAATCTTGTGTTTATATTTTGCGTACAGGTCAAGTTACAAAATTTAAAGCATAATCTGCTGGTTGAGCAGCTAACAAGTTTATTTTGGAAGCTCTTCAACTTCTTTCAAATTAAAACTTAAAAAAACTGAATATCTCAATGATCTTGAATGGAAATCCATATGGCATGAGCTAAATTCTGGTAGAGGTCATGGGAAAATTGAGCAAACGCAGAAGTTTAGAGTACTTCTGCCTTGGTTCATAGTTTCTTGATGGTAAGAAGGCCTAGTAATTTACTACTAAATAATTCAGATTAATTTTAGTGTGAGGAATTATGACTAGTGAGCATCCTTTCTTAGTCTGCTGTAGCTCTACTGATGTCAGGGAAGATGTTACGGTCACCTCGTAAAGGTTACACATGTATGCTTGGAATTTATGTATGCACACTGATTTGCAAGCTGGCAGACCAGCGTGATTGCTTGAGGAGAGGCTAAGGTGAGGTCAAATACTTTTTGCCCCCTTCTGTTTGCTTTGGATCTAATCTTCAAGTGATGTTGGTGGGCATTTTATTCCTCTGGTTTCAAACTAGACAGTTTCTACCATCATCCAGTCAGGCATGTGACTTAGAAAAGGAATTTTAGCTGGCAGGCTTCTTCAGATCCTCTGCAATTGGGATAGATAAGCTGTTTGAAAGGGAGATCCAAAGCAGGAGCCTGAGGCTTGCAGCTCCTGTGTGTGCGTAGCCTCTCATGGCAAGGTTGTACTATAGACTCACCAGGACACAAGGATTGGTAGCCCAGTTTCATTTCATCATGTATTCAGAGAGAAGTCAAGGTGCCTCAGAGTTGGTTGGAGCCTGTATACTGAGTGCAGTGGGTTTCAGAGCAACTTCTGAGATTCCTTTAAGTGATTTATGCAATGATGGGAATAATTATTTCTTTTCTGAGCTGAGATCTGATTGTGGCGTCCATCACAAAGTGCTTTTGAGACAGCTTTGAATATGGCTAGAGTAAAATCCTTTTCACTACTTAAGAGCATTGAAGTTATTACAAAGAAAGAAAGTTGATGATTCCTCTGAACTCCCTGATAGCATTAACATGTATTCTTGTTTCTCTTTAGCCTCTTTAGCCTCAGGCAGCTTTATAAAGACATGTGTTTAGAGTGCAGACATTCACCCATAACCAGTAAAACGTGCCTGATGTAAAAGTATGTCTTTTTCTATGTGTTTTAGAAAAAATTGTTTGACTTGCAAGAAGTGTAATGCACATCTTGTAGATTGTATATTGATTTTTTTCACTTGCTGAACATCTTGGGCTATTTGTCTCTTTGCAAGTATGGCTTAGCATAGAACATCATTGAGCACAAATTTTGTGAACAAAATGCTGAATGCACAGTAAGGAAATTCTGCAGAATTGGATTATCAAAAGGTTCTTCCTTTCCTGTCTTTTAGCTTCTGAATAATTCTTGTCCTGAATGGTAGTCGCGTATCCTTTGTTGACAGTTTGATTTATAACCCTTTAGACTATGAAGAATGCTGAAGAATGCTTTAAACCTGCTCTTGAACTGTGCAGACTGAAAATACTTCATAAGAGTGTCAATAGCATTGAATGATGTTTGTGGTACAATAGTTTACAGCACATTATTTGCTGTCTTTTTCAGACTAATGGACATATATCTGGGAATGGAGATGTGTACCAAGAAAGGCTGGCTCGTCTGGAAAACGATAAGGAATCTCTTGTTCTGCAAGTGAGTAGTCACCTAAATTATTTTTTCTACTCTTGCATTCCTAAGATTTTTTGATAGTAGGTGATAAAACCTCTGAGGAATTATTTGTAGTTGTGCCATCTTGGACAGTGTTCAGAAGGCTTGCTGATACCTGGACACAGATTAAGGATAGATGTGAATTTAGATTGCAGGAAAAATTGAAAGGGCTTGCTTTCTGTTTATCTGATCTCTTTTTGAATCTTGTAAGGTGAACAAGTCTACAGAGCGACCACCTTCTTACATTCATGTGTATCCTTAAAATCACAACTTTCCTGCCAGGTGACATATGTCCTGTCCTTGTGAAAGGTGACAAAAGCTGTGGGACTGGCCAGTGGATGGGAGAAGACGGGCAGCTCCTCAGAGGTCCTGCTCTCCTGCTGCTGGGCTGGACTGGGTCATCTCTGAGTGCTTTTGCCAAGCTGGCTTACTCTTGCCCACACAATTGGGACCACCTGGCACCCCTTGTTCTGTGCAGGTGTCCTGCAATCCGCTGACACAGACCTGGCCTAAGGGCTGTGACAGTGCTGAGCTTTGCTCTAGGCAGCTTTCCCTTGTTCCCATCAGTTCTGTAGATTTCCTCAAAAGAGCCTGTTTAAAATAAAAACTTAATTTAGAAAATGAAAAATGGGAATCGGTTTGTGGTCTCAAAGGTGTTATCTTGGTCTTGCTTAGCCTCAGTCCATGTGTTTTAACTTCCTTTGCTTTTATCCTTCTGAAAAAGAAGAGCTGTATGCTCTAGTAAATTGTGTGCAATCACTTGGAAAGCAGAATAAATTGTATGCAGTAAGGTTTAGCTATTGGGTTGTCAAGGTGGGAGCTAGTGGGTTTTGGTTAATGTATTATCACAGCAAAGGTATAATTATTGGCTGTAAAATGCAGCAGCCACACCTTGCAAAAACTTCCAGGACAGCTCAGAAGGAGAGATAAAGGATTGCATTGTGTCTGTTAGAACTTTGGCTGAAATTTCAGTAAGCATGCGAGCTTTCTCTCCTCTCTTGAGCCCTTTGGAGCATATTGTGTCCACTGCAGAGCTGTGCTGCTGCAGCTTCTCCTCCGTGATCCCATTTCATCTGTGACCCAGCTAGCACTGTTACTCACATACAGTTCTTCAGGTGACAGATATGGCATAGGTGCCTGGTGCTAAATATGCATTCCTTTTTCTCGGTTGTGCAGGTAAGTGTGCTTACAGACCAGGTAGAAGCCCAAGGAGAAAAGATTCGGGATCTGGAGTTCTGTCTAGAGGAGCACAGGGAGAAACTGAATGCCACAGAAGAGATGCTGCAGCAGGTATTTCACAGGCGTGTGTCTGTCTTGTTGTCTGTTGCCTGCAGGAGGCGTGGCGACCTGTTTCAGGAACAGCACATTGGCCAACCCCAGGTTGCTCGGTCCATCAGCTTGCAGACACCAATGTGGTGGATGGCAAATGGTGTTTATTGATAGATGACATGGCATTATATAGCCTGGGTTCACAATGTCACTTCCGTCTGCTTACATCATGAACTAAGCGCTAAACGCTATTGGCTATCTTTCTCATCACGAGATCTTCCGGTCGCCAGACCCTAGGCTGCAACAGTTGTCTGTCTTAATTCTGTCTTAACAAAGTGCATTTTGCCTAGGTGAAAGCATTGCCCTTCAGTTTGTTGCACCCCTAGATGTCCCTCAACTAACAGATAGTTTTCTACCTTGTTTGCTTTAAATTTTTGTACTTGGTGATGTCAGTGCTGCTTTACGCTTTAGGAATCCAGTCCTTCTCTTATTTGAGCCTTTCCCCACTGAACTTCAAAGAGACTTGAATTTAAAGCTTCTGGCAAGATGGGTGGGATCCTCTCAATGCTCTTTGCTGCCCAGAGCAACTGCGATGACAGACAAGCTTTTTTCTCATCCTGACAGCCAACCCGTGATAGTGCTCCAATGATCTCAGATGCATCCTAGGTCCCTGGAGCCTGTCCTAGGGCTTCAGAGAGTACAGGAAAGAGCGTGGTGCTCTTCCCTACAAAAGAGGCCTTTAGCTGTAGAAAAAATTATTGGTTTATTCCCCTTGGATGAATAGTTTTGTTCTTTTCCTCTTTATCTTGAATCAGGAGCTTTTAAGCAGAACATCACTTGAAACTCAGAAGCTGGATCTTATGGCAGAGATTTCCACGCTGAAGCTAAAGCTTACATCGGTAGAGAAAGATAGATTGGACTATGAGGATAGATTTAGAGACACAGAGGTGAGTAAAACCCAACTGAATAAACTGTGAAAGCTGTGTGTGTCTTCATGTTACCTGAAAATTTCCTGGATTTTTCTTTTTTTTTTTTTTCTTTTTTTATTTTTTTAATTTTTTTTTGTTGGCCAGGCAAGAATGGAATTAATCTTTAACCTTAAAACACGTATCTCTTAAAATAAACAGTCCTCTTTAGTAAACTCTGGTTTAACACTTTTTACACAAGAAGATTTCTAAAACCAGTTTTTGATTCTTGATATCAGATCTCAGGGGGGATGGCATTTAGGATGGACTTAAGTAAAATCATGAACGTTTTGCACTGCACTCTCCAGTCCCAACATGAAACTGTCATTGCCTTAGTAAAGCATGTCTGAGGCAAATGTTTAAGTCCACTGCAAGTACAAAAAAGTATGCACATTCAAAGACATACAGGTGGACAAGACCAGTTTTTCCAGAAAACTCCCAAGAATGAAGTCCAGTTTTGCTGCCAAGGTGACATGCCCTGTATCAGAAATAACTTGGAATCTGCCTGGGAAGGCAGAACAAAATTTCCAGTTCTGGGTTTACCAATGAGCTGAAATGTTGGATGTTTGTAATGTGGATGTTCCAGTTGTCATTACGGGAAACAAAATTTGCCCTTTCCACTTCAATCAGTGGTTTATCAACTCCCTTCCAGTTTCCTACATATTTTCCAGATAAGTGTCATTTCTCACTTATATTGCAAGCAGAAGAGCAAAAGTTAGGCTTGCTTTTGACTTACTTTCATTGGGCCTGTCTGAAGTAATACGCAGACCCAAAGAAGTCCACAGGTTGAAAACTAGTGACTCAAATCATGTTCAGCTTTGAAAGGTGGTGATCATTTATGTAGTGATGGTGGTGTCCTTCCTGCAGTGTAGCACATCTGGGTACTGCCAAGTTGTGGACCAGATTAATGTTGCCTCCTGTTACCTTTTCCTGTAGATTGATACCAGATCTTATGTGAAGGATCACAGCATTGCTTTAAAAGCAGCTAGTTTTGCAGTCCAGGTGAGGCTGGAGAAATTGGCAGGTGGAAAGGTGGAGGGAATTGTTGAAGGTGTTCTGCATCCATAGGAGATGTGTTAAGAGCTGGCTGCTTTCTAATCTCCCATGTGGTGTCTCTGCCTGCACAGTGCTCAGCTTTTTCATTTATTTCAGTTATCAATGGATAACTCTTTACCTGTATGTAGACACCTATCGTAAGCAGCTTGATCAATAGATAAATGAGTTGATATCAGCAGTAAATGTCTTTGGGGAGGCAAGATTTGGTCCAAATGACTGCAGTGAGTAGGTGCTTTCAGCACTGGGTTCCACTGCGTCTCCATCTTTTATGCAACCTGTGATTTCTTGTGCTTTCCACATTCCAAAACAGGTAACAAAAGCGATTGGGCTTTGGGCAATTGGGCTGGTATTTTTATTTAACATGACCCTTTACTGAGCTTTCCTCTACTCCCCTTTCTTTTATTTCCCCTCCTGAACTGCAGTCTTTCTGTAACTTAATAGTACAATTCAGACAGCAGAACGAGAAGGTGGATGTGGAGCTACCTCTGTTCCCAAAAGAGTGGTTAGTGTGAGGATGACAACATGCACTGCAACTCCATAGGCTCATCACAAGAGGCCTAACTGTATGGCAGCTGTGAAGGCCTTTCCTTTTGAAATACCTTGAAATATGCTTAATGCCCTTGGTAAAAATAAGATAACCTAAATTATGTTTAAAAGGTAATGAATATAATTCCGAGTTATATGTATTTATTTTCTTTATACTTATGCTAGAACTAATGAACTATTACTTAGATGTTCCTCCCTGCCTTTGAAAACCAGAATGATGTCGTTTAGTGTGACAGAAATTATTATGTTGTTTTCTTCATTTCAACACTTTATAGCTGTAAAAAGGCTTGGGCTTAGACACAGAAAGGGATAATATGTCTTAATTCTATTTTGTACATACGTTTTTGGAAAAAATGAATGACTAATTATTTGTAAGAGTCTCAGCCATGCGAAATCTCTGACAAGTATTTTGAAAGCAGGACTTATTCAGGAGTACACAACATTTTGTTCAGTGTTGATCAAATTATATTCCTATGTAAAGTAATAGATGATAAATTACTCCAGCAGAGCTAAGTATGTAAATGGATATTTAAAATACTGTACCATGAAACACATTATGGCATTTACATGCAGTGTTCAAAATGGAAAAACTTTCATACCCAAACTGGGAAAGAAAAACTATGAATACTGCTTCTAGTTTTATTTAGGGAAAAGAAAGTGAAAATAAAAAAAAAATACTGACCATATTAAAACAACTTTTGTGGGGTTACTGTCTCCTACAGAATAACTATTCAGATTAAACCTTTCATATTATCCAGTGTTGACTTCAGTCTGTCATTGGAACTTCCCATTCCAGCTTGGTAAGCTTGGTAGGTTTCTCACCAATCTTTCTCTAAACAGATGCTTCACTACGTGTGTAAGCTTTTTTTCCTTTGTACTCTAAGATTTTCCTGTCTAGATGTTCACAAATACAATTAGCTTTTCAAAGCTAATTGTGTACTTTAAATAGAGATTTAGAACTGTTCTGTTCTTTAAATCATTCCAGTCTTTCCACTTCCTCAGCAGATACTAGTATTATTTTCCTTTAGGAACATGAGTGGTCTGAGTTGCACTGATTTTATGTAAGAAAATATCGTACAAGGTAGTTTATTTAGGGGAGGAGTCCATAAGCAGATATGTTTTTTGAAGCAGCACCCAGAGGTTAAACTGGCTCACTCTTGGGGAATTCCTCATAATTTAAACACCACTAGTCTCCTTCTTTGTGCAGGTGAACTTCTGAGTGGAGCTAAACTACTAATATAGTTGCTGTTTCTAGTGCGAGTAAGGGAGCCTCTGAGCTCTGAAGTTGAAGTTATTGTGGCTTTTTTGTGCCTCCTTGGCCCAGCCATGAACAGTGTAAATGGCGAGCAGGGAAGGAAAAGGCTTTGGGAAATAGGACACTGTATGTTCCATCCCATTAGCTTGATTAGCTGGACCTGTGCAAGGAACAGCTGTTGGGCATTTGCATGGAGGGCCAGACCCTGGATCAGAAGAGGACCATTTAATGGCTATTTCCTGTTCAGCAGGTTTTCTTAAAACAGGAACATACACTATGCCCATGGCAGGTCTTTTAACACATTTATGGGTACCTGAAGAAGGAGTTATTAAATGCAAGCTGAGCAGGAGCCATACACTGGCCACCATGTGGGTGACTGTTTTACTGCTGGTTCATCCAAGTCAGCTAGGGAACTTGGTGGGTTTTTGGTCTAATCTCAGATACTGCTGAACCCATACAGCACCCTGGGTGCCATGGGGACATACACATCTCAAGCATCACGCTGGTCCCAAAAACTCTTCAGGTCATAAGAAGTTACAATGGTTGGCACCTTCAGGTTTTAAACAGTGCTGTGATCTTGCTGGGGCTGCTGCAGGAGGGGGCAAAGCATGATCCTTGCTGTGAAAGGTTTGTAGTCAAGATCAGTTGAATAGAGAATAGTGGAAGAAAAGGATAAATGTTTCAGGGCAGCAAGCACAAGAGTGGAACACACTGGGAGTATTAGGATTTCTTAGGGAACCTCAGTGCATTTGACAATCTATACCTCTGGTAGCTTGCCTAAAGTTAAATAGTAATTCAGTAGCAGGGGAGGTGGCCCTTTTGGGGCCTTTTCTTTTTCTTCTCATTTGTGCAAGGCTTGACTATCTCTTTTGTACTATTTACAGCTGTATATGGAACTTCGTGAATCTTTAATGTACTCCTCTGCCTCAAAAAGATGAGAATGAATCTCATTTACAGTTACGGTGGTGTAGAAAGCTTAAGGTCTTTTGCACTTACAAAAGAGTAATTGAAAATCTTTTTAGGGCAAAGCATGCTATTAGGACGTGTGTGTATCTGTGAATACAGATAACCAGTTTCCCTTTCCTCCTCCAGTATTTCAAAAGTCATGTAGTTCAAGTGATAAATATGTATGCAACACCCTAAACAGTTACACAGGCTACACACCGTATTTTGACACTGGATCACACTGAAGCAAAAATGATGGCTATAGGAGAGAAAAGCCCAAACAAATCAATTGTCATAGTGTGAAAGCTGACCATCAGACCTGGGAACATAGATTTGTTAGAGATCTGGAACACTTGGTGTTGATAAGAAACAGCTCTATTAATGTAGTAATGCAGACTGACATCCATATACATTTCTACTTAGAAGAGTGATGTGCTTTATAAAGGGGACACATCGAAGAATCACTGAGGAATTGCAGGCATATCCAAATCAGAAAGTCATGCATTAGCTGTAGTAATTACGAAGAGCATCAAAATGCTATGTATTTTTAGTGTCCTCATAGTTCTGGTAATTGAGCTTGGATCTCACTAAAGAAATATAGAAGCTGCTCTGTTTCCATCAGATTCATTAAGCACAAAATAGTAACCAGAGGCTTGTAAGCTTAGGAAATGTGGCATGGAGCTAGGAGGTGGGTGTTACCTGGGGCCTGTGTAAAACCTTCTAAATGTCAACTGCTGACTTGTAAATTTGTTAATTATAAATCTCTACTAATTACACAGCTCTGTAAAAATTGTGCTTACAGTTTTTAGCTTGATGTACACCGATGCTCGACACAGGTATATGTTAGGATTTGCCTTGCCATATAGAAAGACAAGCCAACCTAAGCACCATACTATCTTCTTGGTCACTTAAAAGCCATTATACTGCAGTTCAAGTTCTCTTATGTTTTCTAGGATGCACGAAGAACTCTTGAAGAGTTTCATCTTCTTTTGCTTGTTTCTTTTTTTCCCCCCTCTCTTTTCTTTCTTTATTTTTTTGTTTACTTTGGTTTTTCCTTTTTTCCATTTTTTTTTTCTTTTTTCATATAAATACAATACTGATGTGATGTCCATGTATGAACTAAAGGTCAGTGAGATATACATGAGGCAGAAGCTTGCTGGATGTCTGAGTTGTGTGAAAGCCACAGCCTTCTGGTATTGAGCTCCCCTGCTGGGCAGGAATATAATTTCCCCAATAAATGATCTTCCTGCTTATCTCTTCTTACACGAAGGGACACTCTGTCCTGGCTCTCCCCCAGGCTTCCTGCAGGTCTGCAGCTGGCCACTTAGGATCCCATCTGGTGGACAGGGAGATTTGGAGAAAGAGTGCCTTGCACCTTGGTGGGGCAGTCAAATTCAGGATTTGTTTGACCACTGCAGGAAGGGAGCTGTAATGCTGGTGGCACTCAGGACTGACTTCCAAACCTGATAGGTCTGTCTAGGATGATGGCCAGGAAGTTGATCCATTCTTCTGAAGAGCTTAGATGTGAGGTGGTGGTGGTGGCTCCAAGTTTCTTCCAAACCAGGCTGAATTTGCAAAGCTCAGATATAGTGGCACCATTGATGTTTAAACGCATATGGATTTGTGATTGTATAAGCCAGTAATGACTCCTCCATTCAGCCCTCAGTTAGAGGGGCTCACTTGAGTGGCAGAAACATGGCTTTATACGTTAATCAATTCATATTTTAAAAAGGTGGGTGACAGCTGGTGAGCCTGGGGTGGGAGGGACTGGCAAGGGGAGGATGTGGCTGCTGTGTTTTGAAGGGTGGCTGACATGGTTTTCTGTTACCGGTTTGTAGCGGTGAACATTTGAGCAGCCAGTGGGCCAGGAAGCCTTTTTTTGGCCCTCAGGACACGGAACACAACTTCAGTTTATGTCTCACTTTGTCTTCGGCCGTCTTGCATTCACTGCAGTAATGCAGAAACTGAGAAATACAATCCGTGGATACCTAGAAAACTCTGAGTTGTTTGACTTTGCTATGAATTTGGGTGGTGTGGGCTTTGTGTACACTATGCCTTTTATTGCTGCTGTGTTTTTACGGTCCTGCCAATGGGTAGCTATTGTTCCGTTTTGGTTACTGAATTTCTTTGCTGTTTCTGGTCTTGTTTTTCCCCTTACTCAGGATTTGATCCAGGAAATAAATGAATTGCGGTTGAGAGTGGGAGAAATGGACAATGAAAGACTCCAGTATGAGAAAAAACTGAAAACAACCAAAGTAAGTGAGGCTGAGGGAGAAAAGCAGAGATGGGTGTAAGTCAGGCTTTAGAAATTCACTCTCTCTTCCCCAGTCCTTGCCTGCACCCTGCAAAATCCTGAGTAGTCTCAGTCCAAGGGTACTCACTTAGCACCAGGGGTTATTTCCAAATTTCATGCTACGGTTTTCAGATCTGGGCTTTGTTTTTTATGAAGGATAACTTAACATGCAACTAGCTGTTAACAGTAAATTTATTACCTGTTCAGGCCCTTGTTTCACATTTGTGTAAAGAAACACCAGTTGCAGTGCATGTGACACAGGTGAGACCAATGCTGAGCATGTATTTTCTCCTAAATGTGCTAAATATCAGCCACTTCTGAAGGGGAAGCATTCATCTAAATAATTCTAGCAGCCTGTTTCTGTGCCTAACTCTCTTTGCCATTTAGGTTTGTCTCTTTTCTATCTTCAGTTTTCTCTCACTCCTCTGTCTCTGTTACCAGTCTTTAATGGCCAAACTTTCTAGTATGAAAATCAAAGTGGGTCAGATGCAGTATGAAAAGCAGCGGATGGAGCAAAAAAGCCAGATTCTAAAGGTGTAGTAACTTCTGGGTAACATTGGGCCTGTTTTGAATCCTTGATGTTCCACCATTTTATGGTCTGTTCTTCCATCATGCTGTCGTGCTCTGTCCTTCATTAATTGTTGTGTGTTGATATGCAACGTTCCCTTTCCCATTAGATGTGGAAAATATGTAGATATTCCTTATAAAACAGCTTTTATATCAGATGGGAGGGGATTTTAGTGTTGTGAACTTTGCATAGGTTAATAGAATGGAATATGACTTGAGATTAAATCATTCCTCTTCCAAGTGAATATTGTCTCTTCTGTAGCTTATGCCCATTATTCAGATGGAACTTTTTATCATCTTTTTGGAGAAAATATATTCATGAACACTAGCTAGAAAGTAGTGATTCTTTTATACTGTCCCCTCTCCCACATGTAAATTTAAATATCCTATTTCTAATTCAGGGGACGAAATACACATCAACTACCACATGCAACTCTATTTACCCACGGGTATAACAGCA
This sequence comes from Nycticryphes semicollaris, assembly GCA_013400055.1. Taxonomy (NCBI): domain Eukaryota; kingdom Metazoa; phylum Chordata; class Aves; order Charadriiformes; family Rostratulidae; genus Nycticryphes; species Nycticryphes semicollaris. The sequence goes on along the minus strand of VXBJ01007651.1, from coordinate 21,327 downwards.
GCTTCTCAAGTGACCAAGAGATGGTCTTGTTTTGGAGAAGCACAGTTCCTTTCCTACACTGTCAGAAATCCCATCAAATAAAAAATAAAAATTGGAGCAGTGGAGGGTTATATTACCCAACTACTGTTCTGGAAGAAGCTTTGATTTCTTGACAACTGTAAGATTGATTTGTTTTTTTGATGAGGCTTTAGAGCAATCATTAACCAGTTTCAGGAAATTCTCTGATTGGGCTGTAGTTTGGGTTGTAAGCATCACTATGTATCTACAATGTATCTTTTGAGATAAGCTCAGGAATATACCTAAACCACAGTATTATAATTTGGTTTAGTCCTTTAAGGATTTAAAACTTCAGTAAATTCCAAAATTATGAGTCTTGATTTGTTTTGTTTATGAACTGAACAAACTAAATTTTTAGTGTTGGGTACATTTGCACTGAGGGTCGTGTCTTGATGATGCTGTACTACAGGCTATCCTCGGGCATTGAAGAAACATGTTACTAAACTGAGTAGGATTTGCCTCAAATTTTAAAAAGTTAGATGCATGGATCTGTGCCAGTGACTGGCTAGTGCAGATGGTTAGATCTAAGTTAAAATTTGACAGCATTTATCTGATACACCCCAATTCCACCAAAGATTCCCTTGAATCTGAACTATAAACTTCTTTTCCTAATGCTTGATCGGCAAACCCGAACTGTGGGAGAGGTACCACATTTTCATCTGAACTGCTTTCCAGTATGTGTTTTATGGGCTTGATGATGTCATGATTGGTATTTCTTTCGTAGAAGTAGGGGTTATTTCTAAAACTGTTCTCAACCTGGTGGAAGCACACTTCCATAACTGTCCAGCTTTGAACATGTAAATGCCCTGTAATAAGCAAAAAATACGCAAAATAAGTGGTCATAAAGTTTAGCGTTCATCACCTGCACTTTTTCTCTCTCTGCAAAGTTAAATAAATCAGAAAAATGCTTTTTTTTGCTTTTCTCTTTCTTTTTAAAACTTAGATGTAAAATTTATTTTTAATTATACATTGAGACTGGCATTTTTTTATCATAGGCTCCCTGGTTTTGCCCCCTTGCAGACTTTGTGGTCTGTTGCGATGTTCAGAGGCAGTTTGGTGGATGTACCCTCAGCCAGTGTAAATGTCAGGGGGCCCTCGGTCATTTGCACCAGCTGAGGACCTGTCCACTGCACTTCATAGGAAGGAGTTCTTGAAATGTCTTAGATGTGTGTGGAAATTATTACTGAGTGGTTCTGTGTCTGTTACAGGATGAGCTAGCAGCTTTGAAAGACAAACTGGAGCAGAAGGAAGCTGAGGTTAAAAGGTTGCAAGAAAAATTGGTTTGCAAGCTCAAAGGAGAAGGAATTGAAATACTGGACAGAGGTAATAAGAAGGAAGTCTCTCTCACCGTGTCCTCCTCAGTCTCTTCATCTGAGGTCATGTTTCCATGACTGGTTGTACAGGATATAACAGATAAAAGTCTCAGTTTTGTCAATTTTCATATACTTTCTGTCTTCATGTTTACTTCTTTTAATATATCTGGTGGGTGTTCATGATGCCACTGCTGAACCTGCTGTCATAGCAAGTTCTTGATCAACCTCAAACTAGTTAGCTCTTTATATGCCTTCCATGGTGCCTCAACAGATGCAGTTTATATTAGTAAAGAAAACCTTAAACTAATGACAACAAGTTCCCCAAAAATTTTATATATAGAGAAGGAAACTTTCTCTATATGTGTGGGTATCTGTGCTGGGCTTTGCTTGTGCACCCCTTACTGGTAAGGAAGGGGAAAAAACATACTGCAAATTGATTTATACTAGCAAATCTTCAGTGTGGATCTAGCTGTAAGTAGGACTGTTCGGGATTTGTGTACTGGTTAAGTCTAAATCCTAATTAAGCTTGAATTAGCACATGAATTTTACATGCCAGATAATTATTTTATATGCTTGCAAACAAGAAACAAAATCAGAGTTTATTTGGGGAAAACTTAGGGTAACTTGTTTAAAAATAGAAATTTTTCTTTAAAGCCTCACAGCCTTTTTTGGCCTGCTGCAATTTCAATTCTGAATGTATCTCACTGATAGTTATTGCCATTTTTAAGATTTTAAGACTGTGCTTTTGAAATATATTTTTCAGAGAAATAAAGCCACAAGAGATTAGTCTCCTCTCCTCTCCTGACCTGAGAAGGAAAATGCTGTGTGTAGATTGTCACTTTTTTTTTTTTTTTAAATAAATTTATCTGTTTTCAAAACCTCTGCATAAGATTTAAGATCACTGAAAGTGACCATATTGAAGTTTGTTTTGGTTTTTTCCCCAATAGCATTTAAGTACAAACAAGGTCTGACTTTATTGCATTTATTACTTCTTAAAAGTAGGGGCTTCTTTAAAATTACTTCTTAAAAGTGGGGCTTTTGTTCCCGGGGGCTGCCGAATACGTTGAACTTCCCTCTGGTTCTCAGCTTTAGTTTAGCTCACTATAGCTCAGCAGGAGATCTTCTACCATGGTGAACCATGGGATTTTTTTGCCATGGACCAATATTAAGTAATACTATGTGCTGGTAACACAGGTTATCTGCCCTGTTAGCTGAGTTGTACTTTCGGAACAATTATTGCTTAGATGGCTTTTGCCAGTAAAGTGCTAGCTTAAGAGTAATCTGTTGGCATAAGTCTTTTCTGGGGCCTTACAAGTGAAAATACACGGTTGAAAAATACATCCTTGAGAAAGGTGGCTGTGTATGAGAGCAGCGAGACTACTTTGTGTCATTACAAATGTTAACACCAGGGGACTGCAAGATAAAACCATGAACTGCTTGCTTCTACAATAATACAAAAATAATGGCTGACTCTTTAAGTATCATTATTGTCTTAAAAGTTATTTAATGTCATAACCTTCATGCTAATTTCAAATCCAATGGATTTTCCTGCACAGATGACAATTGTAGAAAGAAGCTCAAAGATAAAAGTAAGGTTTCTGGTGTCTTTCCACGAGCATTTGCATTTCAAAAGTGCTTTTCAGAATAGCTTTCTGCATGTGTTTGCAAAACTGCTTTAACAAACATTGTTAGGTTGCATCATGTATAACCCTTAGTTACACTTACAGTAAAATTTGAGAGTAAGGGTGGATGGATCACACTTGAAATACAAAGTTTTCTGAAGAGAAGCTGATAGGCAAATAAAGATTTGGTCTAACGGAGACTCACAAAACAGTTTCCTCTCAATGAAGTGACTCAGTCCAGTAAACCAAATTTTCTGTTAGCATAACTGAATTAAAATCATTGGCACTGGATCAATTGCAGTTTTATCCCAATGTGTTTAAATGTCTTTTATCTAGAAAGCCACCCAGGCAGCTTGTTTTCTTGCATTTCATTAAGGAGGGAAGTGTTCACCCTACTCTGTTTACTCAGAAATTTTAGGAAGTTAAAACCAGGAAAATGCTTTCTTGCCAGTGAATTTGGCCATTTGTCTATGTTTGTAACAAAATTTAAAGTTTACTACGTTTATGCAAAGTGGATTTTTAGCAAAAATGGAGATTGTTTTCCATGCTTTTTGAATTTCTAGTCCAGAACACTTCCGAAATGTAACCTGGTTAGAATATACATGTTTCCATGTATTTATACTTCTGTGTAAACAAGGGTTATAGATGAAGCACACAGAACACTGATGTCTGTATCAGGGACCTTTTCCAAGTCTGAGTACATACTCTAGCATGACTGATCATCTCAGCAAATACTTGAGTCATTCCATTGTGCTGTCCTTATTTCTACATCCATACTGAATTAAGACTAAGTATCACTGCACAGTGCTTTCTTCAACCACATTAAACCGATTGCTTTGTAGAGTGGGGTGTTTGTTGACTGTTGTAATGGGGATGTGGTTTATTGCACTCCAAATAGCTTTTGCACACTTTGTTTTGCAGTTATTTGATTATTTGAAAGAGGGGAGATAGTGGAAGTCAAGCAGTAGTTAGTTTTACTCCTGATTTTTCCATTTTCCTAAGTCTGGGGGTGAGTGGGTAAGGAAATTTCCTGAAATTCATCATTTCCATGATAAAAATGTCAGAAAAAAAGGTTTTGAAGGAGTTTTCTTCTATATATTTCCATCTAAATTAGAATTTAAGTGGCTTATGTTTTGTCTTTTAATTCGTAAATTTACGTCCAATATTACTGAGTTGCTTCAAGGTTGTTTTTTTTTATTTCATTACACTGGCTTATTTAAATTGACTTGGTGAACTGTATTGTGTTTTTAGATATAGAGGTACAGAAAATGAAGAAGGCGGTAGAATCTCTTATGGCAGCAAATGAAGAGAAGGTAGCAAATTATTTTTTTCAGTAATCATTAATGAGATTTGAGTTAAATTCCTAAGAAAATCTTTGCATATGAACTTGTCACAATTCAATTAAAAAATCAAATTTTTAAGAATCAATGATTCACTATAGTCAATATGACTTATGACGTTGATGACATATTTATAACTGAACATTTATGAGCTCTGTCACATGTAGAGTCCTTACACATTCAATTCAGTGGGACTGCATGTTCTGAAAATGTAAAGAGTTCCATGCAAGTCCTATGAGGTATCACAGGCTGCATTTCCAAAAGGGTTTTCTATAAAGTATGAATTTTCATGTTTTGCGCATTCACATGCATGTGCATTTTGTAGGATGTTTTCTTTTGCTCACCAAAGTCCTAAAGCCTGTGATTGCTGCTTTTTTTTGTACATACCAAATTTATTATACTCTGCCTTTGACTTAAGCACTTTGAAGGCTGAGACAATTCTTGTGATCAACCAGATGATAGCTTTTGCTAAATAGAAGGTTTGATATTTCAAAGCCTCTCAGAGTTCTGGGTCCTGTCCCATACACAATATTTCTTTTAGTCTCACAATCAATTAAACTGAAGCATATCTAGTATTTGTATTTCTTTTCTATCTGCTGAAGGAAGAAGCACAGTCACAACTTTCCTTTATTTTAGGATCGGAAGATAGAAGAGCTTCGGCAATCTCTGAATAGGTACAAGAAAGTTCAAGACATGGTGATACTGGCTCAAGGTAAAAAAGGTATTGTATAATAAAAAAAAAAATTAAACCCCACTCATTTAAATTCCAGGTGCATTGCAGTAGTGTTATATTGACTTCCTATTTTTGGAAGCGTCTCTTAGGTAGACTAAAAGCCAGTTCTTCAACGGGTGTGAACTGGTAAATTGTTTTTGTTTGTCCAGACAGCTGCACATTTGGGTCCCATTTACCATCTGGTAGTAGCAACTATCATCATCATGTTGCTTATTTCCCCTTCGTAAAATTATTTTGAATATGATAAACTCTCAGGCTCTTTCCATAGCCTCGTGAAATGCCTTTCAGGGCTGGTTGCTACATTAACTGCTAAAAATTGTTGTTCCCTTCCCTTGCATGTGTTCCTGGGAGAGGAAGTTGGTAGATGAGCAGAGCAGTGCCTGTGCATGCATGTTCTTACAAGCTAAACCAGCACCGCCCCAGGAGATGTGCGAGCTGGGGCAGTGCCCAAGAGCTGCAAAAATGTGTGTAGCAAATTGGGTGTGATGCCAGGACTGTGTGGCGATGACACACTACATCTTTGGCATGTAACCAACCAGCATGTGCAGCAGCTGTGGAATCGTTCTCCTTCCTTACTGCAGCAGTCTGGCTTTTCCTAACAGTCTTTTTTTGACACACCTAAAAAGAAGTCTTCTCTGCCACCAAATCATGAGCTTAATTCTGTGGCTGAAATGGTAGCTATAATGAATATCGTAACCTGTAACAGTCCATTCTGTATGTTCCAAGACTGGTCGAGGTTTCCAGATCCAGGAGATTCTGATCCCCAAAGGTGATAAATGTTGAGGTGCTTGTCAGTTTGATGTAATTGCATTGAATACCCTGTCTCTCTCCTCTCTTCCTTAAAAGAAAATGAAAAGAAACACACGTAGGACATCACACTGAAATGGTTCTGGGGTTTCAGATGAAAATACTTAGATGTTAGAAAATGAGCATCTCCCTTTACAGCAATAATCCTGGCCTGGTGGGTTTTTTCCCTGCATCATCCTATTCTTTCAGCACTGAAGTTGCATTTTGTAGGTCACTGTTCTCTGAAGGAGCTGTTCCCTAACAAATTTTAGACATTAGCATTCTGATAATGTATGCATGTGTAATATATGCACAACTTCGAAGTCTGCGTTCCAGTGTTATTTTATTGCCTTATGGAAACCTCCTTTATCATTGAGTCCTCTGAAGGCCAGAGAAGGCCAGCCGAAGCTCATTGCCTGAGCTTCTTTATGACAGACAAGGCTTGTGGCTTTTGTTGTCTGTGCAGATGTTGGAGGTTGATGATCTTTCTAGGGAGGGGGATATAGGACCCCCCAGGGATCTTTTCAAAGAGTGAAGATTGTCAATATCCAGAACTGAGTGAGGAGGCAAAATGTGTTATTTTTTGTGATGGTGGATTCACAGTTGGGCTCTTGGGCCTGCCATCTTGGGCCAAGACAGGAAAAGTGGAGGGCAGAGCCCCATCTGGACATACTGCTGGGACTGAGACTAAGAGCCAGGGAAAAGGAAGGTTCCTGCTGCCCATCTTTGCTTCTGCCTGGCTTTTGAGAGGCCATTCCTGTGGTGTGGCAGTGATTGCAGCAATGAGATTCTGATCTCCGCTCCTGAAGGCAGCAGCTGATTTGCAGGACCATATGAAAGCCCTTGACCACGGTCTCCAGCTGCCTGTCCTGCCCTGAGCAATGCAGCCCTGAGGAGGGTGCAGCAGTGGGGTCAGGAAGAAGCTTCTTTTAGTTCAGCATCATGGACATAAGCCTGGATGGGAGCTGGCATGTGCCAGAGCATGCTGGGCTGAAAACTCTCTGTGGGCTTTGGATCTTAGTATGCAAGGGCTTTTCCTTCCTCAAAAACCACTGAGGGGCACTAAGGACCGCAGCTGCATGTCTTCAGTCTGCAGGGCTGGGAAAGCACATTTATTAGTGAGGGAAGAGGAGAAGTGGTGATGAGTGTTGGAAAAGAGGAGCAGCAGGTTTTTTTGATAGGTATTGCTCTTTCATGCAGTGCTATGCCTTCAAAGACAGAAGGATGTTAAAACAGACATCACATCTCTAGAAACTGTGCTTTATGGCCAATTGATGGAGCATGGATATGGATTTCAAGCAGTGAAAAACGAGCAAGAGGTTTTTGCTGTGAACATACTTTGGCTTGTATTTGTATTAGATCTTTGACCATCAGTGCTAGGTTTCTTCTCACTTTTTAGAAAGTATTGGTTGCCTTTAACTTTTTCTTGTCAGTGTCAATACTTTGGTATCGCTGACAAGTGTGGAAATCCAAGCCTTTTGGTGGCGCACGGTCAGTTCAGGAACAGGAAGTCATTCACTGGGAGCAGATGCCAGATGTCGGTATGGGCTATTGCATTAACTAAACAAGACACAGTTTGTGACAGTCTGCAAACGTAATGTAGGCACTTAAAAGCTGGTGTTAGACTCTTGTGCAGTAGGGTACGTTTCTTCCATGGGGAACTTGAAGGTACGGTAGAGACATCTTAAGTTTCAGGCAGACTTGACCTCTGTTTTTTCCCCAGTAAATAACAGAAAAGAATTATCTAATATGAAATTCCAGCACATGGGACAGGAAATACCTACTCCAGTTTATTCAGCTTGTTGAAATTTATTCCACTAAACATCCTGAAGGCGTTTGCTGGGCTTTTTGCTGTTAGGTGTATCTCCACTCTGCTCCAACCCTGAGAGCTGGTTGAATTGGGAAGTGACATTTGGCAATGACTCCCCTCCTCATATTGTAGTCTATCTCAAAAATATATAAATAATCCTGGCCTTTTCCCTTTTTGACCCATAAATGAGCATTTCAACTGCACCTTGCATGGGAGCAAGGATCATCATATATACAGAAGTAACAAGTAACAATTTTTCTTCTCTGCATTCAGGCAAGGAAAGTGATGGTGAAGACTTCTTGAATTCAGGATCTGCTTCCACAGTTTTATTGGACACACCAAGTTTGACTGACCCAGAGAAAAGCCTGTCCACAACCCCAGTAACAGCATCTCCAATCCACAATGAATTTAACGTGAATATTCATGAAGAGGTATCTTGTTTTCTTCCTCATTTGATGCCATTGCTCCTTGAAAACTTTGCTTGTGCTGAATTCATGTTGCAGATACCAAAACTCAAGTTTCTAAGAAACTTTTCTCTGGATTGCATGGTTTTTAGTAATGTCCCATATCGTTTAGGAGAATGTAGCTTTCTTGTGAAAGTTGCTGAAGAGTTTAAATGCGTTCAGTTAAATTTATTTTTCTTAATCATCAAATGGGATTAGGAAACAGCAAATAGCTACTCTTGTTTGTCATGAGAACAGGTCTAAACTACTTTTCCTATTAAACATAGAAATTACTTTCATATTAAACATAGCTGTTCTAGCAGCTGTGTTTAATTTGTCAGGAACTTGAAGTAAACGTGTTGGGACTTAGTATATCCTGTCATTTTAAAAGGATGCATCATCATTACATCTATTCAGTTAAATGATAAATAGATTGTGGTCCAGTCTCTGATTTTTACAATTACATTTTCCAGTAATAAATCTATACATCTCTTAAACCTCTGAGTCAGAGCAGGGACTTGACTTAACTAAATGGTATGAACACACTGAAGAAAACTAAATTAAATCAGATATGTAGCAGCTTTTTGGTGTTCTCTGAGTGGCTGAGGACAGAACTAACCCTGAAAAGTGGACTACCCTTCATGTGGTCTGTAGTAGAGAGAGGTTTTAGCAGGCACCATTGGGAGACTTGTGAGATGTTTGTCCATGCTGTATCTTATCTGTGCAGTGATTCATGTTTTATATTCAATGCCATCTTTCTAGTAGTAAATCATTGTATTACAATAGAAAGAAACAAAAAAATAACTTAAAATCTTATTTCAGATCCTTCTTTTTGTAGTTTGTGTTATGCTTTTTTCATTTATGATTGCTTAATTTCAGCTCAAAACAGTGTAACATGCATTCTTCGTTCTTTTTAGAATTCCTTACAGATCCACACCAGTATTTTACAGATTTCTATTCCTTCTTTTTCATCAATGTCCAAGAGCTCAGAAACTGTTGCAGAGAAAGTAAGAACACAGCCTAGGCCAGATCCTGCAAGAGAAATGAGGTATTATTGTTTCTGCATATTTTTCAGTTGTCAATCCAATCTTCTGTGACATTTAATGTCAGTTACCGTCAAGTCATTAAGTCTCTTAAACAAGGCTAGCATTCACTTAACTAGCCATAGCAAGCTAAGCTTATGTTCATGTTATCAAGCGCATTGATTAAATCTTTTTCATAAGATCTTTTTTTTAAAATGCAAAGGTATTTCTTCACTCACTTCGAGAGCCCTGCCTGAAATTTTGAAAGCTGGACAAAATGTGTAAGCACAGCTTCCCAGGCAAGCAGGAGTAAGGATGTGTGTCTGCGCCCTGGGGCTGTGCCTGAGCTGTGGCAACCCAGGGCCATCACACTTGAAGCTTGAACCCTGTGGCAGCTTCCTGGGTGAGAAGTGTCCATCAGCTTCCTCCAGCATTTCTAAGCCTGCAGCCTCCTTGGCTGAGTAAAGAAACCTGGCCCATGCAGATAGGGACTGACACTGCAAGGAGTACTGGAAAGTACACTGGACTCACAGCTGCATGAAGGCTGTGCTAGGGCTTTTTCTTCTGAGTCCAAATCCCTGGGTTTATCTAAATGAGTATGAAATACTAAGAATCCAGAGGCAAGGAAACCGTCATTGATTGTGATGTGAAAAATCAGTACAAGCACAAGTTGATGTGTTATTTTTCCAGTTCCAGTTAAGGGAAGCATCCTAACCAGAAGACCAGCACTGCTTGGTTTCTGCTATGCTGTGCCTCATGCAGCTCTAGCCAGTCACCACCAGGAATTTCATCTGTGTCCTGTCTTGGAAAAAAAACCAAACCAAAAACAAAGCACTAACCTGCAGCAAAATGCCCCACACTGTGGGTGACTCACAGGAAGCTGGTGACCTCTTTGGTGCTGCTGCAGATCCCGCACATGCAATAACCTCTGCATTTATTTAAGCTGAATAGTGCAGTATTGTTGTCAACTCCCAGTGCAAGTTGTCTTTCCTGGGGCTCTCGAGCTTACCTTTGTCCTTTATCTTTTACAAGACTTGCCACTGTAGAGGGGAAAATTTGCCATACGTTAGTACCATAACAGATGAAGTGAAAACAGGATTAAGGCAGGCCGAGATGACAGAATTTCAGTATCAGCAAGGTATTTGGATGGGGTGCCCAGATACCTTGCTTTTTTCATATTTTTTGTTGTTTTTTACAGTGAAGGAAGATCAACAGGTTCCTCCCCAGAAACTCAGCTCTGTGATAGTCCAGTGTAAGTATCATAATCAAAAATTTGAAGAAACATGTTTATACATAATTGTTGAATTGAACCCCCCCCAACGCATACCTGATATTTTACATACATGTGTAAATATTTCAACTTATTCTAATCAAGGTGATGTTTAGTCATTGTAGTTTTCTGCTCATGTCCTGTGTTTCCATGATCATTAGTTTCCAATGCTTTATCTGTGCGTAAGTACAGTTAATTTCTTTTACATTGTGAAGCATCTCTAATTGGGTTTGTAGACTGTCATTATACTTCAAAATCTGCAGTTTTCTGTAGAACATGCACACATGATTTGCTTTTTCCTTTTGATTGTCAGGTGATCAGCTGACTGCAATAAGAAAATAATTTTACTTTTTGCCACATACCTATGTTCCCTGGGGAAATCAGTAGGACTATTTATAACTCAAAGTTGAGTCTAATAGATTTGTTAGTTAAGAAGCCTAAGTCAACAGGGTTTGTCTGCTACGCAGTATGAGACTCAACAGCTGTTTTTGAGTATCTTACTGCCATGAGAATATCACTAAAGCCAAATCTACTCCCTTTATGGTGGTATAAAGATAGGTGACTTTGTAATATTCAGTGAAATTGCTCTTAATTTATATCTCATTGTGGGAAAAACTTCAATGGTAACTTTCTTTTCCACCAGACTTCAGTGCTCTAGTCTGTAAATCCCACCAGAAGTGGGAGGATATCTGGTCTGAAATGGAAAATGGAACTGCAGATAAAATACTAAAACACACATGCTTGAATTCTTTTAGGATTAAATTAGTCAGAAGCCTTGCTAAAGATACTGTTTTTCATAGCTTTGTTTATATCACTTCCTTCACCTATGTAACTTCTGCTTGTGCTTCTGAAAATATGATGTTAAATAAGAAGCCAAAAATATCATGGTACACATCATGTCACTGAAGCATTAGCAGCAGTAATTACAATAATACTTATGAGTAATACAAGTAATTATGAGATACTGTAGGTATCTCATAAAATTTTGTGGACTCTGACTAGTGCCTTGATTACCCTAGTTCAAAATGTATAGTATTATATATTATAATATTACAATATGTTATTATAATATTATGTAATTATATAATGTAATACTAATATGATTATTATATATTATCAGTATGTCTCATCATGTATTACAATGCTTTCTTTAAAGCTGATCCCTGTGAGTGTGTTCAGCAAATTTAATTCCAGTAACTTGGCTTGGTTTTTATGTCATTGTTTCAGAAGTTCTTCACTGCAGAAGGCCAGCAGTCTGAGCAGTTTGAGAAAAGAGACATCCGAAGTGGTTGGTTTGGTTTCTTTCTTTTTCCCATCCGCTTAGAAACAGGGGTGATGTCTCTGGTGTGGCAGTGACCCAGTGGATGCTCTGTTGCCACCTTCTGAGAAATTCTGAGTCAGATTAGGGTTCCTCATGTCACATGTTAGCAATGGTCATGTACATGTGATAATGAGGTATTTTTTGCAGTTGATACACTTTTCTAATTTAAGACAAGAATAAAATAAGTACCGCTACCACTTCCTATCTGTGTTTAAGGCAAATAATTTTGGAAGGCCATTTAATTAATGTATTATACAGTTTGGAGTGATTGTATATTTTAGGTGGTTGGGAACAAAATACCGAGCCTCTGTATGTCTGGTGATGGCTTCAGTTTAGGTCTCTCTTGAAGTGACCAAAGGCAGCTAGCCTTTAACAACGTCATCAAATCAGGCCAATTCCTGTGCTTTTTTTTGACAGCCTAAACTACTAAAAGCTGCTAAGTTCCCTGATACTGAAGTGCTGAGCTGTTCCTTACAGCTCAGGAGGGGTGTTGACAGGACTGAAAATGTAACCAGAACTTTATGATGAGAACTAGAGTCAATGCGTTGGGATGATTGGGGGTGTTTGGTTGGCTTGGGTTTGGTTTTAGTTTTGGGGGTTTCTGTTTGTTTGGGCAGCCAAGGAGTGGAGGCTGCAAATGTTCTATCTACTTGGCTTCTACCCTTCTACTCCTGCTTCAGGTCCCCTCAGCCAGCTGTGCCCATTAGTGCCTTAACAGACTGTATGTCACTAGTTATATACACAGCTAATCCTTTTCAAAGTAAACCAAAGCAACTGTATTTTCATGTCAGCTCGTTGACATCAAAGAAAGGAAGAATTAATCTGTGTAAAATATAGCTCTGAAGAGACTTATTTGGGGGGACGGGAATAGTCAGGGAAGGGTATTTTGATCAGAATTTAACTCGGGGTAACCATAATGAATTAAATACTGGCTGTAAACCATGACTTTTTAAATGTCTTAATCTTTCTCAAACAGGACAGAGACTCTGCACAGAAGCCAACAGAGGTAATGTATGTGTGCGTGCTTATGCCTGTACATGGAGAAGAAACACAGACAGTGAGTGGGTTTTGAAAGCCTCAGTTGTGTTCTGGCATGCTGTTCCAGAGGGGGAATAGCAGTCATGCAGGCACGATAGCAAGGAGTATGCGACAGTTGTCACCACCACTTCAATGTTGGGCTTGTCCTGTCTCACACGTTCTTGTCTTCTCACACATGAATTATCTTCCAGTCTGGTTGAGCACAAAATTACCATCTAAGCTAATGCTTCCACCAAGCATTCTGTCATTAGATAATTAGCAAAAATAACCATTAAGTATTTTACTGTCTCTGTAATTAACTTTGGTTAATGTCTCTTTAAAAATCTTTGGCTTTCCAAATTGTTTTCTGCGAGTAGCAAACATGTTCCTAAAAAGACTGCCATTGCAGAACAGTTATCTTGCGGTGCTGTATGGCCATAATTTTCACGCAACAGATATTACCTATAGGAAGACCTGAGCAGAGATAACGTGTATGAGATACCACTTGTAGAGTGCATGCTGTATCTATTCAGCAAAATACAAGGGATGATATTTGGACAGTGAAACAACTGGCAAGGTTAAATCTACGGTTTTAAATTGTTAACTGATGTGTCTGATGTCTGTCCTGGCAATTATATTCCTTATTTGATACTTAATTGCCTCTCGGTTTTGGCAATGGACATGGTCAGTTAATCCATTAGTTCTGAAATGGTAGAGCAATGATAAAGAGATGTCTGACACTTGGCAGGGAACTGACATACCGTGGGGATCTCTTCTCTTTCTTTGCTTCCCACGGCCTCTACAGCTCCAAGTGGGGGAGACAGAAAGCCTGGAAAGATGGAAAAGTATTTTTAACCTTTTCCGTACCTGTAAGTCAGCCTTGCAGAAACAGAGAAACACCTTAAAGAAGACATGTTACTCTTAGATAGAAGGTAGTGATAGTAATCCCAGGTCTTGAACATATTCAAATGAAGATCTTGTTTATGTTTTCCTTTATGGCTTTTACATTCTGTTTTCTTGCAATAATGAGTGAGACAGACTCTCCAGATTATCTCTTAGCAGTCACTTTGCAGTCTCTCTCAAAAGGCCTTTTGCAATTCACTGATAGTGAATCTTTATTTCCCTAACTTGAGCAGGTTAAACCTCGTGTGGAAGGTAATAATTTTGCAACCCTCCCTCCAAAGTCTCCTTCTCATGGTGGCACAGGCGATGAGGATAGTTTTGGTACCCGGAAAGCCCGATCTTCGTTTGGACGAGGGTTTTTCAAGATAAAAAATAACAAGAGGACTGCAAGTGCCCCCAATCTGGGTAGGTGTTGTGCACCTGCATGTTCTTTCTCTGTAATTTGCAGGGTCTTAACAGCGACTGTAACTGTCTTAAGAAGTAGGAAGACCACACTTAGGCTAACAGTGACTTGGTGGCACTTTTCTTAGTAGAATGTTTGGAAAATATCAAACAGCAACAACAACAACAACAACAAAACCAACAGAAAAAACCCTCACTGATGTAATAAAATATTTTATTTGTTCCAACCTCTGTTGCGATATCTCCCCTGGGACCTTGTAGTGAATTGGTGCTGTTTTGAAATGTTAGCTATCTGGCAGTAGTTCACCCATGGAAATTGTGGGCTTTTTTTTCTCTGGCTCCATCCTTAGTTTATCTTTCAAAACTTTTTCAGACACACAGAAATAAGGCAGCAACACTCAGTTGCCCTCTTTATTTTATGTGTTTTTAAGCAGCCTTGCAAAAGAGATCATGACAGCAGGAACAGGATTGACAAGTTTTTCAAGCTCATTTTCATTTTTGAACCTAGAATGGTTTGATGGTAGTTGCACATGACAGTGAAATAAACAGTGAAATAATGCAGAAGTCGCCAATTCCACCAACTGAAATCCTACTTGCATTCACTGCACTGGCATAGTAGTATTTCCACTGTTCCAGTTCAATCATCAAGTGAGTCTGCATCGGTTCTACTGCCATTTATCTGAAGTTTTTGGCTTCTGGTTGCGCAAGATTTGGGGATTTAGCTCTATCTTTCAGAAGCCTGAGGGGGAGATAGCTACTGCTTTGTTGAGCAGAAGAGTCTCCTGTTCTTACTTACTCAAAGCCAATTTTAGACTTTTATTCAAAAGAAATAACATTCCTATACATTTATTATATATTGTCCATACTTGCCTATGACATATAGCATAGGAACTTGCTAACTTACTTGGAATAGATGTACAGTTTATTCTGAGGGTTATACTCTTTAGTTCATGTGTGCTTTTGTGTAATCACTTGTTTCATCCTGAAATTAATTTGTCTAACAAAGTGGAGTTCTTGTGGCTGTCATAAAGGACTGAAAGATAGGTCATCTAGATCAGGGTCCTGTGAATTTGAGTAAATTATTTATGTTATCCAGATTTTGGTGGTTCCGTCTCTAAAGCTGATGGCCCACCCCATGGGAGTGTGTGTGAGTCACCTGCCCAACATGTCATGGAGCAGGTGACTTCCCTGCACTGAAGTGACCATGGTGCTGTTTTACCCTCTCCACCATAGCGCTCTACTGCATTTCTTTTTTTGTGAGAGGGGGATTAACAGTGAATAGGTAATCCTAATCTCTGTGTGAATTCAGCATTGTGTGTGACGCATGTATTTCATGTATCCCCTCCTTTTGTCTTGTATTTTGCTGATGTAAGTTTTGAACTGTGTTTTACCTTGTCCCTCTGCGTGTTCTCTCCCATTGTGCTGCGTGTGGTTATGTGCATTGTTTGGATATCTGAAGATCGCAGTCGAAGTGCAAGTGCACCTACCTTAGGTATAGTAATCCTGCATGTCTGTACCAGCACTGTGTTGTGACTGCTGCTAACAGCTGGTTATGGCCACACACTTTTCAAACAAGAACTAGACACCAGAGCTCTGCATCGAAACTTTTGTCCATCTCTAAAAGGAGTTTCATGTAACCTCTGCCCTCTGCTAAAAGTCAGCTGCACCATTTCTCAGTAGCCACTACTAATGAGAGAGATTGCGGGTTAATTTGCAGAGACCTTTGCAGTAACTTTGAGCACAAAGTTACCCACAGATTGAAGTAGCAGGTGAGAATCACTGACATTTGAATACCAGAAGCACCTTTTTGCTGTTGTCTTTCCTGGAGTCCCTGGAAGAGTTTAAAGGGTGTGAAGCAGGGAATGAAGTCTAGCTCCCAGGCGTTCACTTAGAAGGGTTCTGGGAGGAAGGATATGCAATTCCTCTTCTAAGATGTAGTTACATTTATGGTATAATAAACAAATGAGAAATGTTTGGAGCAGATAGGGATGGAGCCATTCACATAGTAAAAACAAGTCTTGTGATCTGCACGTTCCCCTGGTGGTTCTGGTAAGAACAGGTAAGACCAGCAGGATCCTGCCTTGGCAAGCAGAGCTGTGTCAGTCAGTGTGGTTGTACTTCCACCAGCATGTCCCTTGCTGATGAAGAGACCGAGTGCATGCTCTGGGCCCTCTTGGTTTCCCATGTGGCCCCATAAACATCAGCTGTTTGATGGTATTGTGTCAGTGCATGAAAAGGAGCAAAGTGCAAGAAGCAAATGTTGCAATACCCGCAAATCTCTGCTATTAATGCACCCAGTCTTGTCCTGGTGTTCTCTCTGTAGAATGCTGTTTAAATGTCTTTTCTAAACTAGCACTTTTTCTTATGCAAGTAAAGCAAAAACCACAAATGCAAAAGCCTGGTTCAATGTTATTGCTGTCTTTCACTGGTGGGATCCCCTTATTCAATAGCAATCAAACCAGAGTGCCCAGAAATAGTCTTTTACATTACCTTGCTGCTCCACTGCAAGAATTAACATCTAAATAATCAGTGGAAAATGGGACATGTTCAAATGTATTCTGGCTGAATAATCTAAATGTTGCCCAGCAGAAAGTTATGCTGGTGAAGCTGTTCATTGCTGGTTGTGGCACTTTGTGGCTGCCTCAGCGTTAACTCAGTGGCTTGAGACACGTCCCAGCAGTATATGCTCTACCTTGATTTACATAACTTCTTTGTTTCTTTCCTGGAAGTCAGAGAGTCCATTTCAAAATCAAATGATGGTCAATTAATTACACAGCCATGTTAAAAGATGGTAAAAGTGGTTACAGACCTAACTGTAATGTAAAACATGGCTGCGTTGCCATGGCTGCTTGATCTGAACAGGCTCATGCTGTCGCTGTTCCCCCAGCAAATAAGTGGTATAAACTCCAAATGATAGTTTCACTCAGCTATCTGGCACTTGCTGGCTCATCTCTGCTTACATAGCCTAGTAGATGTTGCAATTCTTTTCATTTTCTTTTTAAATCATCTTAACATAGTTTTCTTCTTTGTTAGTTTAGCTTTTGTGACAACTTCCCTTTGGGGACAGGAGCCCTCAGGTTTGCTGTTGTAGAAAGTGAAAGCTACAGATCAAAGATTTCATGCTTTTAGAGTGGGTGATAATGTGTAGGCTTTGTAATCAGAGATGCTTCATGCATCACTCAGAAAATCCAATTCAGACAGAGCCTAAACTACATGACGTTTCACTGCAGAGGAACAAAACATTCCACAATTTGCATAAGTGAGGGGAAAGGGGCCCTCTTGCTCCTGGGCCAGGAGGTGTTTGTTGCTGAAATTTACTGGATGGGGAACTTAGGGAAAACTGCAGGTTATTGGCAAATATGCCTGCAGGGAGGTTACTTATTTTTCTGTGCTTTGGGGACTCCTGGTTTGGTTGCTTGCCATGGCACTGAATTATTTCTGGGCATCCATGTGCCTCAGCTCCATCTGTGAAAGGACTGTAGGAGCACTCCCCAAGGACAAGTAAACTTGGGTTTTAACTCACTGATTCACAAGGTGTGTTTTGCCCACTTCGGATGCAAGGCACTTAACTGGTGCAAAGCATTGCCCTGGAGTGTTGCCAGTCAGGCCCATGAAGGACAAACACATGTTGTTTCTCCTGTATTTTCCCATCCCTCCCTATGTCATTTTCTTAACATGGTGGCTCTCAATAAATTTAGCAAGATTCATTACCAAGGTCAGAAGTGTGCCGCTACAGTACTGTGCAAGTGGGTCTTGAAGGGGCTTTTGTTTTCTAATAGCTGAAACAGAGAAGGGATCTGCAGATCACTTGGATCTGGCTGGCTTGCCCCCTCGCCCAAAAGAAACGGATAATCTACAGATGACACCATCTTCTCCAGATTCCAAGAAAAAGGCCAGAGGAATCAAGAAGTTATTTGGAAAGTAAGTAAAAGATGAGAAATGACCGTTCTCCAAAGTTGGGGTTTGTCCTGGGTTTTCCTGGGAACACATCTTTCTTTTTTCACCCCTCCAGCATGTGGCTAGCATGTCTCTAGAGCAGGAGCCAGTGTGGCATTTGAGAGAGCTAACAGTAGGTTGGTGGCATGTAGAAGAGCAGCTAGAAATGCTGTAGGAGATCTTGCCTATCTTGGTTGTGGTAGTAGCAGCATGTGCTTTCCATAGCCAAATGTGAATATTCTTTCTTCTTTTAAACTAGACTTAAAAGAAGTCAGTCTACCACCTTCAACCCAGATGACATGTCCGAGACTGAGTTTAAAAGAGGAGGGACAAGAGCAACTGCGGGCCCGCGATTGGGCTGGTCTCGAGACCTGGGGCAGTCTCACAAGTAAGACAAGTGGTGCAAAGTGTGCTGGTGCTTTGCCTTCTCAGCAGCTCCAGTCGAGCAATGGGGTCCAAAGGAGAAAATGAAATTTCCCCTCTCCTGGCAAACAGAAACAGGCAGATCCAGGTCATTTTCTCCTTTGAGAGATGGTCTTAGCAGGGTTGAGGTTGGTTGGGTGGTTGGGTTCCTGATGTTGAGCAGAACCTTCCTTGCTTACGGCATCACAGGAGTGCAGCTGTGAGGCCGTTTGAAGCAAGGGATGAGTCCTCACATGATAATAACAGATATTCTTCCAATATCTTTCCTGCTATACTTCTGGGGATTAAAGGCTAAAGTGAAACATCATGGTCTCACTTCAGAGTTTTAGCCATACAAGGCAGCACAAGTGGTTGTTTTCAGTAGAAAAATAGACTGTGTTTATTGTGCAATGAACAGCAGGAGATAGCAATGATCAGGATGTTATGTAGCTAATGGTTCAGAAGTAGAAACACCCTCTTCCTTGCAAGCCTTAACTAACAGCGGACCATGGTGTAGGTCCTCCCACAGAAATTGTCCCAACTCCCGCAAAATGCTCATTATTTAGGCTTAGGGTTTGGTTTTATTGTTATGTATGAGAATAGGAGACTTGCGACATCAGTCTTTTTTTGGTAAAATCTTCTGTAGTGAGCTGGACATGCCATTCGCAAAGTGGACGAAGGAGCAGGTTTGCAACTGGCTCCAGGACCAAGGGCTAGGCTCTTACATTAGTAATGGCAAACACTGGATACTGTCTGGGCAAACGCTTCTGCAGGCTTCTCAGCAGGATCTGGAAAAGGTGAGAAATATTGGAAACACAGCTTTTGATTAAGCATACAAAAGATTGCTGTGAATGTAAATCATGTCTGTAAGGTGCATACAGTAAAAAAAAAAATGAAAAAGATGAATTTTTAAAACTTTGTCATCTGCAATGATGCCAAATCTGTTTCTTTTCAGTTGAATTTTCATAGAAATGTAGTGCTCTGTAATGAAACTAATAATTACGAATATGTGATTTACTTCATTAAGCATGGACGTATCAATTGGCTATGCCACTTTAAAAATATGCACACAGGAGTACCTCATTATCATATAGGTTTGTAGATTCATTAGAATTTGTGTATGATACTGTTAGTTTATGCCTGAGTGAGAAAGGTGTAAAAAGCTGCTGTTTCAGTCTGCCTATATTTTCTGCACATTTTGCACAAAGAGGAATGAGGATTTTTTACACAGAAGGGTGATCAGTTTCTTTATCTTAAATCATTATAGAATTGTTTGTTTTGTTTTCTAAAACTAGAAACATTTAAAATAATTATTCAATCTGTACTTTGAAACAACTTTTTTTGCTAACATTTGAATTTTCAACTTTTAAAAATTACTGTCCTCACCAAATAGCAACCTTGTTTTCTCAGTGAAGGAGTGAGTTAATTCAAAGTTGTAGTTAACACTACAACCAGAATAAGAAAAGTGTGATATGGACATAGTAGCTTGTAATGATGTTATCAGAGGTAACTACCAAGCACCAGTGAAAGTACATACGGGATTTAAGAGATCCTGGAATGGCTGCACTTGCAACTAGACTGGGGAAGGTGTTACGCGTTTGGAAATATTCATAAATTTCAGTAGTTTCAGGGACCTTACTGTGCTCTTAACTAAATAATTCTTTTAATGGTATCTGCCTAAGTAGAAGGGAAGGAAGTAATCGAATATTATTCTGAATGCTAATATGTTGCTGATGTTTTTGTACTGTTTGGAATCCACTACCTTTTGAAATTAACCCACCACAGTGAGTGGGCCTTTCTCCTGTGCTGAACATGTGCTTTAGCATGATGCTGATACTCAGCAAATGGAAAATACACCTGCCAGTCACCAGGAATTGCCATGTACAAAGCTGACTCTCTGAAATCATTTGTAATTAAGCAGAGGGAGTACTGTCTCTAGATTTGCTGCTTTCCTTCCTTTCACAGGAGCTTGGCATAAAGCACCCATTGCACCGGAAAAAGCTTCAGCTTGCTCTGCAGGCACTCGGGTCTGAAGAGGACAACAATCATGGAAAACTGGATTACCACTGGGTTACCAGTAAGATTTTACTACATGCTGAAGCAGCAACTTTTGATAGGGGTTCCTAATTGTGGCTAATTTGGGGCTCAAAGAGTGGGAATAACATTAACTGGTGCTCAGTATCTTGGTTACCATACTAACATGAGTGTCTGGCTCTGCTTTAGGGTGGCTGGATGATATCGGCCTCCCCCAGTATAAGACCCAGTTTGATGAAGGAAAGGTGGATGGCCGAATGCTCCATTACATGAGCATGGTGAGTAAATGTAATTTCTTTTCCTGACATCTTGTTTGTGTTCTAAGTTTCTCCCCACGTAATGTACAGTGGTACCTCTAGATAGCTCACTAAAGACCAGGTTAGACTAGAAAGACCCAATTTCACCATGCCAATTGTTGTGACTACGTAGATACTATATACGCACTTAACATCTTCCTTGCTCTCCATTCCAGCCTCCATCTTCCTCCTGCTCCCTTTGGGTCAGTTCACCAGCAAGAGCAACCTTTATTGCGCCCCATAGAACCAGGTTCCATGTCCTACCATGCGCCTCTGCAACCATCCTTCTTGCCTTCCCACATTTACCGCCTCGCAGCCTCCACCAGGCCTTCCCGCAGTGGCAGCCCAGGCTCCAAACACACCCCCACCTGCCCCTGCTGTAAGGGGCGGGGCGGGGTGTCCAGGCAGCAGAAGGCCCTGAGAGACAGCTGGCTGGGGCTGGAGAGGTGGCACTGCTGTCAGCCACTGTTGCCAATCTTCCCCTTGTCCCTCCTGTGAGAGCAGCCACTATCCAAATCACAGAAAAACATGGGGTTGGAAGGGACCTTCGGAGATCATCTAGTCCAGCCTCCCTGCCAGATAAGGTCCACCTAGAGGAGTGGATTCACTCATAATGATCA
>VXBJ01007649.1:292764-335771 GCA_013400055.1 Nycticryphes semicollaris | reverse complement strand
GGAATACATCTCTGCTGAACCCATGACACCTCTTGGGGGCCAGGCACAGATGGTTTTCCAGAGCAGGCCACCAGAAGCGTCTACGTATGAAGACAGCACAGACCGCCTGTATTGGTAGGGATGCATGTCACTGGGTGTGGAGGGGTGTGGACCTCCACCCTGTATGAACATGACACATTTCTCCGTGTCAGGTTGAATCCTGGCATAGGCAGGTCGGAGGAGTTTCTCATGGCAATGCTGCAGGTGCCAATGGGGCACACGCTTAGTCCAGAGGAGGCGAAGCTGCTCATGAACCAGACAGTACAGCAGGTCCAGGATACTCTGAACATCCCGAATGATGTTGCTCAGCACCTCCTCATGCACTGCCGGTGGAATGTGGATTTCTTGATCCAGAGCTATGTGGAGAACCGTGAGACCCTTCTCATCTCCTCAGGGCTGCAAGTGCGGGATGCCCAGCCTGCTCTAAGCCCAGGCGCCCACTGCCCAGTCTGTGTGAACCAGCTGTGTCCCACTGAGAAACCACCAACCCTTTGCTGCATGCACTACTGCTGCAAGGTGAAGGTCCTGAGGTCTTTAGCTTCTGTAACTTGGGTAGGGAATTGCTGCTGCCTAGTTGGAGCAGCTCTTCTTTGTGTAAAGCTGTTACCAGGTGATTTTCACAGAGATCGTACATCCCCTTCACAGCTCCCTTTTTGTTATGATCCTTCAGATCCTGATTAGTTTGTTCACATTAATGTACTTTTTTAGTACTTTGCCACAGTTTGTGGTCGTTCATGCACACTATGCTGGGTGGGATGGGCTTCTAGAGTCATAGGACTCAGGTGGTGCTGCTCCTGTGTGGCTCTGATCCTCTCTTCTTCTGCCTTCACAGCCCTGTTGGAGAGAGTATCTCACAACTCGCATTGAACAGAACATGGTTGTCAACTGTACCTGTCCCATATCTGAGTGTCGTGCACAGCCAACTACAGCCTTCATTTATTCCATCGTTTCTTCCAAGGAGATTATAGCCAAGGTGAAGTAGAAGAGGTGGTTATGGGTGTTCAAGCTGTGTTTCATTCTGGTCAGCATTAGCAGATAATCTTGCTGCTGCCTTTCCCCTTCCCGTAATAGCAGTGTCATAATTGAGGCAGACCAGATTTTGGCCCAGTGGTGCCTGTTGTCTCCCATCATGGTCAATGCCAGCTAATCAGGAGCAGTGGTATTTTGTCTAACCATATCTCCAGCAAACAACTTTTCAGGTGCATCCTTAGCTGAGGACAAGGTGAGAGCTGCAGTAGTGGCTTGTGACAAGTATCCTCTGCTGGTGTGCTGGAAGCAACTGTAAAATCTAGGATTTCCATGTTATTGCTGCATTGATGA
The DNA here is from genome assembly GCA_013400055.1 of Nycticryphes semicollaris. Taxonomy (NCBI): domain Eukaryota; kingdom Metazoa; phylum Chordata; class Aves; order Charadriiformes; family Rostratulidae; genus Nycticryphes; species Nycticryphes semicollaris. Next base: position 334,412 of record VXBJ01007649.1, on the reverse strand, counting down.
CCCCAGCATCTTCCTCCTTCAGTCTCTGGCTTTGAGCACCTCACGTTTTTGTGAAGATGACAGAAGTTAGCACATCAGATTTATTAATCTTCACTCTAATCAAATCTGTGTGAGTCAACAGATATCTCTAAACCAGGCTTTCTGACCTTTGCTCACCTTAGTCCTGAGTCAGCAGGGGGCAGCAGGAACTGCTTGTTCTGAGGCAGAAGTTTTTCTCCGTGTTTCAGATTCTAGTTATTACTTAGAGCTGAATGCCCTCCCCACCTAATGGCAGAGCTGTAGCTGTCATATGACAGACTCTTTGTTAATTGATGGACAGATCAGGTGTCTCATCTGTTTTCTACTGCTCTGTTGTTTGACAGCTCTCCACAATTACCTCTCCTTTTCCAGCTCATTACTGTCATTACGATCCCCTGTGAACAGTCATAAGGAGAAATAAACAATAGTCATAAAGACTGCTCCATCTTATATTTTTTCTTCAAGGCTACAGACTGGCAACCAAAATAGATGAGGCTATAGAAAAGCATTTCTCTCAATATGTCTTGTTTTCTGTAAGAAATGCTTGGAGACTTTAGTCCATGTACCTGGGCAGTTAGTTCTTACAGGCTTTGCAAATCCCATAGTTACACCTGTCTGAGGGTGGGGTTTACTACCCTGATGCCATGGCTATTTTATATAAAAAAATATTATTACTGGTCAACATAAATTGCAGCCAATTTTAACAAATTACTCCGATGTTCTTCCTCAAATGTTATCCGTTTCCCTTTTTGCTCAGTAGGTGGTATGGCTGGAATATTAATGCCTTATGCAGAGTCACATGTACAATCATAGACTAATTTAGGATGCAAGAATCTGTGTAGATCTCTGGTCCAACACTGTGCTCAAAGTAGCCAGATTATTGTGTGAAGATCTAATGCTAAAGTTAAAACCTACTGCTCCAGGTTCAGTCTTCTCTGCATCTTATGTTTTAGGTAGCTCTAGGCAGTGGCAAGATCCCCGTGCTGAGCCAAACCCAGCTCTCTCAACCTCCTCTCGTACACTCTGTACTCTAGCCCTTGACTGTCTTGGTGGCCTATGGACAATGTTTTGTCTAGTCTGTTAGTGTCTGTCTTGTACATGGGAGCCCAAACTGTTCCCAATATGTCATTGTGTCACCAGTGCCAAACAGCTGTGAGAAATCCCCTTCCCTTTCCTGTTGGCTGCACTATTGCTAATACAAGAATATTTGAGTTTAAACTTTTCATGCTTGTATTTCTAGAAATCTAAACCCTGAAAGAGGTTTTCTGTCAACCTTGTTTCCCTCAAGTTCCTTGAGAGTCTGTTCTTCAGAGGTGGTCTTCCATTCTGCCACCCAGGAATTCTTTGCTGGGAATCTTGCCATAGGCTCCATACCTGGATTAACTTCAGCATGTGCAAAGGTTCCTCTGGGATCTGCTGGTCAGTGTCATGCAATACTTTTCAACTTCTTGATTGTACTCCTCTAGTTTTTTTTCCCAGACCTTCACAGATTTTCCTTCTCCGGACACTTGCTCCCTCTCCTTTTAGGCTTCCTGAGAGCAGCTCTTTATCTTATGATTCCAGTAGGAATCTGTTTCCGCAGTTGCATTTCTGTCTCCTCCTCACCAAGAAAACACAATAGAGCAGACATCAGACGTGAAATTTAGCCTCTGTGAAAGCTGTGATTTGGTGCTGTCTGCTGGCTCAAGTACCCATTTCTCTCTCTGGGTACTGGAGTCTGGACAGTAGTGATCACATTGCCTATCAACAGGGTGACAGCAGACACAGACGTTGGCTCTCTGAGAAGAATGAAGTGGCTTTGTTGAGACTTTGCCTCCATCAGACATTTTGCCATGCTTGCAGCCAGACAGTATGCACTCTCTGGGTTAGGTTCCCCGAAAGAATGAACAGGAGAGAATAAATGAGAGAGAGGAATGAGTGAGAGCCCTCTCTGAGCCTCAGGGCTTGCACCTTTTCTCTCTGGTACTTGTTGTGGTCTGTATTGTCCTTTCTGTGCCTGGTGACTTTAGAGCAGCTCTCCATGTATGCTTAAATCTCTGCCAGCAGGACTGTGAAGACTGCAGGATTTCTTCTGAACTTCCCCTGGCTTTGTGTGTTTGCACAATCCTTACGCTATAGTAACTGAATGTAGAAAATAAGCTACTGAGTGCAGTATAGCTGCTGGTGAGACCACATCTGGAGTACTGCGTCCTTTTCTGGGCTCACCAGTACAAGAAAGATAGGAGGAGAATCCAGCAAAATGCCACAAAGGTGACTTAGGTTTTAGATCACCTCTACGAGAAGGTGAGAGTGCTGGATTTGTTTTGTCTGGAAAAGAGAAGGCTCAGGAATGGATCTCATCAATTTGTAAATACACAAGTGGGACAAATGGGTAGTGGGACATTAGAATAGGATGGACAGAGAGCCTTGTAGTTTCTACCCTTGGGAATGCTCAAAACCCAATTAGACGTGGACCTGAGCAACCCTGCTTTGGGCTGGAGGGGTTGGACTAGTTTTTGTTTCCAGAAGTGCATTCAAACCTCAGCTATTCTTTGATTAGCTGAAACAGCCTCCAGATCTCTACAACGGGTAGGGAATTTACACAAGGAAAATGAAAGAGTAAACTAGCTTAGTGGTGTTCTGTTGTGAGCAGTTGTTCAGTCAGATGTAGAGCCCAGAGGCACCAGACCCCAGCTGTAAGGTCTAACTGTGCAGCTTATTTGCCTTAAATCTCCTTCCTGGCTTCTTATTTACAGTATGAAAAAGCCCTCCTCAGAGGCTATGTCGAGTGTTGCTCCAACCTGACGTGGTGCACCAACCCTCAGGGCTGTGATCAGATCCTACTTAAGGATGGATTTGGCTATGGGGCAGCCTGTTCCAAGTGCTCCTGGATATCCTGCTTCAACTGCAACTTCCCAGAGGTGAGGCTGAGCTGAACCACAGGCAACATTGCCTTGGGTTTGGCACACACCATCCTGCTTTCGTGACTGGCTATCTATTTCAGGCCCATTATCCTGCCAGCTGCAGCCACATGTCTCAGTGGGTGGATGATGACGGGTACTACGAGGGAATGACAAGTGAAGCCCAAAGCAAACATCTGGCTAAGCTCATTTCGAAGCACTGCCCAAGCTGTCAGGCTCAGATAGAGAAAAATGAAGGGTGCCTGCAGTGAGTATCCATTTTTGTTTGCTACTGGGGACAGGAGAGGGCAGAGACATGCAGTTAGGCCTGTTGTGTTTGGGTTTTCTTCGGCTGTGGAGGTAAGAGTTGTAGCAGGTCTGAATTACAGTTTTAGAGGAATGAGTGATTGCTTTTATTTCCTAGGAAGAGCAAAATGTTCTGCAGCATTCAGAGTAAAATCCATTGATAGCTCTGTAGTAGAACCAAAGCTGACTTTGCAGTACCTTTTTATAGCACAGAATCCACTATAGACATACAGAGGTACAGGTGAGGGGAATGGTGGATATCTCAGCACCATTGTTTTCTTTCATGCTTACCTATTCCTGTAACTTTAAGCGATTTTCTGCCTCTTTTTGAATTGTCTTGCATTTCTGACAACTTGCTACATGATAGGGGAGTGGCCATTTGTCTCTGCCTTGCATTGGCACAGCCTGTAGTGCCCAACTGTGATTTGTCCCCACATGTTGTGTGTGGTCCTCGGGCTGTGCAGTGCCTTTCTGCACTCCGGAGCGCTGCATTGCTGAGGGAAGAGGTGAGCTGTTCATACGGATCTTGCTTCAGACCGTGGAACGCTTAGTTTGCCCTTCAGATACTTGTTTAGTTTGTAACGTGGGATCATGCTGCCAGTTTACCCAGCTCATTTTTGGAGACACAGTGACTGGTTTTAAGAATCATGTGCTTCCAGCAAAGACTTTTAAAAAGACATACAGGGTAATGGATAGTACTGAGTGAATGGGAGTGACTGAGTCGCACACTCAGCCCTATGATGTAGGGGAGCACCGGGAGGAGTTGCCTGCAAGCGGCTGTTAGGATTGAGTATTTCCCATTGTTCTTCTGCCACCCAGTATGACATGTGCCAAGTGCAATCATGGCTTCTGCTGGCGGTGTCTCAAGCCCTGGAAGCCGACTCATAAGGATTATTACAACTGCTCCGCTATGGTGAGTGGTTTGCTGTATCCCAGTGGTTCATGCGTGTGTTCAGATGCACCTGGCCTCTTAGAGAAGCGGGGAAGGTCTCCACTTGTGCCTTATGCTCTGGACCTTGTGTCCTTGCCAGTAACACTTGCCAAAGTATTGCCAAAGTCTGTATGTGTGGTAGCCATTTCTAGGCAACCCTGGTACCTGAGGGAAATTGCTACAGGTTATTTCTACCTTTCCTTTTAGGTGAGCAAAGCAGCTTGGCAGGAGAAGCGTTTTCAGGATTACAATGAGAGATGCACCTTTCATCACCATGCAAGGGTAAGGCTTCCTCCTTTCTTTGCAAATGCTGACTCTGTTGCCTCAGCCCTGGTGAGCGGGACAGTTTCTGTTGTCTTAATGTATTTCACCTGAAGCAGGTTTTGGATCTGGGTGAGATCCTGGTCATTTCACCCTTGCTCTGATGTAAGGGGTAGTTCTTCTTCTACCAAATCTGTTGTGGAAACTCAGCACCTAACTTGCGGTGTTCACACGCTCAGACTGGTGCAGTATTTGGAAGCAATGGCAGGACCGAAGGCTGAACTCAGTCTAGAGCTGAGATACTGTAAAAGGCTGAAGAGACAAAGAGACAGCACGGTAGAGATGTCATAGTTGAATGCAGTAAATGCTGTCCAGCTGCCTGCGTTTTCTGGGGTGGTGCTTCAGGATACTTGGCAATTCTCTGTGTGGCCGGTGCTATTTTCTTGTAGAACTTGACACTGACTTTCCCCCCTCCCCCCCCTCCTGTGGTTATTGCAGGAATTTGCTACGAGTCTGAGGAACAGGGTTTCTTCCATCAGAGAGATGCCAAAAATTAGGACTTTGACCTTTGTTCTTGATGCCTGCAAAGTGCTAGAACAGGCACGGAAGGTAAGGCTGGATAACAGGCTTCCTGAGGTTTAGGCCTAATTTTATTGATGTGTTTATGCCTTTCTTAAAGTGAGGAGATGCCAACTTTGCTCTGCTCTAAACAAAGGGAGACAGAAAAAGTTTGAGGGGCAGAAGAGCATCAGGGCAAGGGGAGAGCTCACATCTGCCTTTCCCTGCTCTCACTCAGAGCTGGTTTCTGTCTGCAGCAGTGTTCCTCACAGTCAAGGTCATAGGATCTGGAGCTTAGTTCCAGTTGACACCATGGAATCGGCACAAGGATCTGTAGGGTTTTCATATACCGGGTTTGGTCTATTCCAATTTGAAAAGTGCCAGTGGTGGTACTTACCTTTTGAAAGCTCTTCTGATGCTGTGTTAGAGTTAGAAAGTCCCTCTTAGTGCTCATGTTATGATTTTTCCTTTCTTAATTTCATGAGCCATAGGTGTTTTGGGAGCACTGAGCTACCTACTGCATGCCCTGATAGTCACGTTATGAAGGATTTGCAGTGCAGGCACTGGATGTGTGCAGTAAGCCTGCGACAGCATTGGCCTGCAGTGTCTTCTGTCCCCTGAAACATAGGCAGGAGGTGGGAATTGCCTTTGTGGTATTGCCTTTGTGGTACTGCCTTTGTATTATATTCCTTTTTAGTGCAGACTGACTTGTTTTTGAGAGGGGTGTGTGGAACTAGGTTTTCTGACCCTGTTTTGTCTTTTCAGTATGGCAGCCCCTATGTTTGCAGGATACCTACGTACTGCTGTTGCTGCTGCTGGTTTTTCTGGGCTATTTCTTTAAATTGATTCAGTGGTCTGTTTCCTGCTGGCTGCCTGGATGGCTCTAGGGATCATTCATTCATAACAGGAGTTTGTCACTTGTTGAAATACCTTTTGAAACGGGCTTTTGACACCATGCCTGCTTCCCTCTGGGTTCAATTCTCTCAGTTCATTGCCACTTGAGTTCAACCTGGGCTGCCCAGCAATTCTGCCCAGAAGTGTAGGTTCTGTGTGCTGGTTGTTTTGACTCGCTGCTTGCTGGCCAGTCGCACTTGCTATGCACTACAGTCTGTGTTCTTGTGATGGTTTGCAGGTGGGAGCTATCAGTTATTTCAGGCTTCAGTACAAAATAGGTACACATTCGTTTCTAATCCTGTGAATAGCTGTAGGCAGCCTGGTACTGCTGTCACTTGCCGTAATGGTTCCCTGGCCTATCGCCACAGACCGGAAATGCTGATGGACTTCTCCTAGCCACTGATACGTAATGCACTCTGGAAGGCTTTGATGCTTCTCTCTTCTTATCATCTACTCTGAAACTGAAGGTGGATGCTTACCGCATGATCTGTGATGTTCCAGGTGCTGGCCTACTCCTGTGTGTACAGCTATTATAACCAGGACACTGACAGCATGGATATCGTGGAACAGCAGATTGAGAGCCTTGAGCTCCACACTAATGCTCTGCAAATACTTCTGGGTAAGTCCTGCAGCCTCTCCAGGGTAGAGACCAGCATTCCCAGCTGTCTGCTTCAAGGGGTGGCAACTCTGTAGTGGGGCAATAGCATGTGCACCAGCACCCAGCTGCTCTCTAACTTCGCCCAGCCCATTTTTGCCTTCTTGATGTCATTTCTGGGAAGCCCACTGAAGCGGTTTGGCTGCTGGTGGAGACTGATGCAGTAAGGAGCCACATACTCCCTTCTGAAAGAGGAATGTTGTGTGCACGGGAGACCCAAGTAGCTGTGACTGGCTTCATAATTGGAGGCAAGAGACTTGGTCTCTGGTTGAGAGTGTGGGAAGTGGTGTAACTTTGTTGCTCTTAAATTGCAGAGGAAAGGCTGCTGCAGTACCAGGACCTGGCCTCTTCTCTTCAGTTTCTGAAAGCAGAGCATTTCAGTGCTGGTTTGGAGCTGGTACACCAGATCAGGAAGCGTCTCTTTGCAATTCTCTGGCATTCCACACAGGTGAGGTCCACGTGCCTGTTAGTGGTTTGTCTTGCTCTGCTTTGGTGGGCAAACCTAGAAGGGGGCTTGATCAGCTGAGGGAATGAAGTCTCAGTGCTGTGTGTACGTAGGGAAAGGGTTTGCCGCACAAAATACACTCGAAATTGCATGTTATCCTCTCTCTTATGGCCATTTTTCCATGCTACCAGGATTTCCATGTTGGGCTCCAGACTTTGGCAGATCCTGCTCAGAAAAAGTTGAAACTCACTACTTCAGCTCCTGCCTGTATTGGGTGAGTTTTCTTGGGAAGAGGTGGGTGAGGCCAGACAAAATGTAGCTGACTATAGAGTTTTCTCCTGTGCTTGCTGACATACAAAGGAGTTAGTAACAGATACTGATTACATGCAGCCTGTGTTGGGGTTTGAGATGACAATGTAAGTGACATAGTGGTGTAGGGAGACCAGCAAAACCTCCACTTGGTCACTGGCAGAACAACTGGAAGTTGTTCTCCCTGGACTTCTTTGGGTTTCTGTGGAGAGTCACAGTCTTTCTTCATAAGTGTATTAGAGATCTAGGAGGTGTCAAGATCAGAGAAGCAAGAAAGCAAACAGAAGCGGGGAGATGGCAGGGTCTGGCTTTTATTTTAATAGAGAGGATGAGGGTGGTGTGGGACTGGGTTGTGGTTGCTGCTCACAGCCAGGGCTGTGCTCTGATGCTCTCCTCCTTGACAGGCCAAAGCGTACCATCTTGTGTGACTCCCCCAACACAGATGAAGGTGGCAAAGAGGGTGAAGATGAGGAGTATGAACCGCAGTGGCAGGAAGATTACGATGATGAAGATGACCTTGATGAAGACAACTTTCTGTTTGATGATGAGTCAGATAACCTTGATTGTGACTCCTACTTTGATGATGATGATGCTTATGATTAGAAGTGGGTTGTCACCCAGCCTGGACCTCTGCCTCTACTCTGTCTAGACCACTTTGTATTAGTGTCTTTCCTCAAAGACAGTGAGGACCTCTCAGGCAGAATGAAAAGACATTTCCTCTGGGTGCTACTTGCTCTCAGTGGCTTCCCTTTAATATGCAGAAACATTGCTCTGGGCAGATGGGCTGTGTTACTGTGGCCACCTCTCTCAGAAAGACATCCCCTCCTCTTTCTCCCTTGTCTCCATTTCTACCCATAGTTATCCTATTGAGTTAGAAAGTCACAGCCCAGCTGCAAAGCGAGGACTGCTCGCTGCTTGTTAAAGTGTCCTTGGGCATGCTGTCCCCAAGGACTGGACACAGGTGAGTGTGGCATGTGTCCTAAGCATGGCACTGTCTAATCCAGCCAGTGTCTAGACATACTGTAAAACGATATGTTTACACTCAAGTCCAAGCTTCCCAGCTGGAGCTGGTGGGATTCCCACCAGAGCCACAGGTCACAGGTGGGTGTGGTTCAGGACATCCTTCTAGTTGAGGCGGGACAACTTTTTTTGCGGTTTGTTGGAGCTGTTATCTTCTCTGCTATGAAGCAGGATGGGCTGCCATCTGTGGCACAGGCTTGCAGGACTGTTTTAAGTGTATAAATGTATGCATATATACACAATCATATGATATATATATAAATATATATATATATATGTATGTGCAGAGGTTGTTCAGATAATACTTTATCTTTGCAAAAAATAAAACCCAGAGGAGGAAGGGTTGGAAAAAAGTTTTGTCTAAAAAAAGAAAGAGTTTTCTTCTAACACAAGCCTCCTTGTGGTCTATGGAGAACACAGGTATGAAGGAAGAGTGGGATGTTCTTGGGGGGTTGGGGATGTAGCCTGGATGTGCTTGTCCCAGGTGTTGGTTATGGAACTGGTGTGGGTTTGGAATCTCCACCCAGTCTTTTCTGCAAGGTGGCTTGTCCTTCCTGGGCGGTTCAGCAGGCAGTAAGAGGGGGAGGGATAGGAAACAGAAGGGGGGGACCTGATGGAACAGAGTGATGGGGCTGGTGTTGCTGAGAGCAAGTGTGAGAGAGAGAGAATGCTTGCATGTTGATGAAGTTGGTAACTTCTGCTGCTCGGCAGAAAGCAGATGTGGGTCTGCTGTTGGGGCTTGAGGGGCGATTTGGAGGTTTATGGGATTGTTTTGGAGACGCAGGACCTTCATTCTCAGGCCTTGGGTATCATCAGGAAGGCATGTGGAGGATGCTGGGCGGGGGACAACTGCCGGGGCAAACGAGGGAGAGAGGGCTGATTTTTCCACTCCATGCTTGCTCTTAGTCCTGCTCAGTCCAGGGGGCTGAACCCGAGTCTGTCATGGTGGAATTCCTAGCCCTGCTTCCCCCATATAGCAAAAAGGTTCCCTACCTCACAACCAGAGGGTGACACCTCTCTGGGCCCTCTCCTCAGGACCACGAAGTGGGAGAGATGCAGTGGGTGTGCCCAGACAGCTTTGTGTTCCCCAGTGTAACTAGTCCTTGCAGGAACAACCTGGATTCCCCAGGGTGTTAGGGGACAGAGCAGTAAGTACATCCTGGATGCCATGTGGAAACCCTTGCCTGGAATTCCTCATCCACTGTCTCCTGGATCCCTTCTTAAAACCCCCCAAAAAGTCAGCAGGATTGTGACAATATTTGTACTGAAGATCAAGACATTTTTTCAGCTCCAGGAGAGGCTTCTGTCCTACCTGAGCTCACCTTAGGACACTTGTGGTATGGTGTGGCAGGTGTACTGCCCCAGTCCAACTGCCCACCTGACACTGGCCCTGCAGAAAGGCCATGCTGGGAACTTGCTATCAGAAGAGAGAGCCCTAAAGGGGCTCACACCCACAACCCCCAACCTACATCAGTACTATTTCACTGACAACTGGACCATGGCCTGAGCTGCACAGCCGCAGGGCTTCCCATTTGTTCTACACCTCTCATGTCTCTTTGCAGTGCCAGACAAGAGCCATGCTCATCAGGGGCATCTTTCCCTGCTGATGCCACCAAGTTCTCTTGGCAGTGGTTTCGCTGGATAGTAAGTAGGGACAGTGGGAATCTCACTGGATGATGAGCCATTTGGCCATTTATTGACCACACGGAAATTACACATTCCCTTTCAGGGCTCAGTACACCTAGGTGGAGCCAGCTGATTTTGTTGGGTGGCTCCCACAGTGAGGCCACACTGGGTGTGCAGCTGTGGAGGTTCTAATGGCAATCAAGGAACTACCTTACCAAGAGGACCAGGCCTGGTCAGGGAGGGCTTGGCCATCTTTAAAGCAGGCAAGAGGAACCCATTAAGCTCAGTAGCCCAGGGAGAAGGACTAAATGGCCAGACAAACACCACCGTTTCCTCTGTGTGGTAGAGTTGCTCTCCAGTGATCTCAGGTGTTGGATATGGAGAATTCATGGGTTCATTCACTGGAATCTGGGGGGGCACTTCTTTGTAAAATTTGGGCAAAAATTGTAAACTTTGAATCCCAATTTGTCATGGCAGTTATTACCTATTTGGAACCATACAGACTAAATGTGTCTTAGATATCATTTTGGAGGATTAAACACACCACCAAGATGACACTGCAGAACCAATTAGCATTGACCATGCCATTGCTTCCAAGAACGTGGAATGTGTGGCATGCTACGTCTGACTGAGGAGAAATCACACCACCGTTATCTCCACAGAAGCCCATGGAAGGATGACGAAAGTCACAGATAAAACCAGAGAACTCATCCAATTGCTCCAGCTGAAGGATTGGTTTGCTGGACTGAGTCCTGGATCACGGACCTCCTCTTTTGCAAACTTTGGGACTCACAGGGTGGGCAAAGTGGCTTTGTTAATATGATTTATATTCTTAATGGTAGGGATTGCTATGACGTGATGTATGATTGCCTGTCTGTTCTCTTTTTCTCCTCCTGTTCCCTTCTCATGGACACGTTCCATCATGGAATTCTTTAGAAATGATGGGGTGGGAAAAGTTACTTGTAAATACTGCCCTTGTGATCGTGTGTGAACACTAGAAGGGAGAAGTGGCATCTGACTGGACAGCTGGGGTGCAGCAAGAAAGCATGAGGCAGCAAATGGGACAGCGAGTGAAAGACAGAAAAGACAGGGACAAGAAAAAGGTGAGAGGCACAGCAAGAGAGGAAAAAGAGAGCAGGACAGATGGAGAAAGAAGCAGCAGGGGCAGAGGAAGAGAGGCAGAAAGAGGGAGGGGGAGCACGACAGAAAGAAAAATAAGGGCAGGGAGCAGGGTGTAGATGAACAAAACCTGGGATGGGCAGATGACAGAGAGGGATTAAAAAGAAGAGGGGTGGGGAGCAGGACAGAGGGATACAATGAGAAACAATGGGACAGGGAGCAGGACAGAGCAACAGAAACTAAAAAGGGAGCAGGAGAGAAACTGGTGGGGGAAGGGAGGACAACAGAAAGACAGGGGGAAAGATGTTCAGGGAACAGGATGCTGGGACAGAAGGAGAAAAAGAGGGGGAGTGGGGAGGACGGAGTGGGAGAGACGTAGCATAAGACAGAGGAATGGGGAAGTAAAAAAAAAGGCACAGGGATCTTTTTAAGAAGAAGGAAAAAACAAGAGAGTGCAAAATAGTGATGGGGAACGGGATGGGGTTGGGAAGCAGATAGAACATGAGAGCAACAGGAGAAGCAGCACTGGAGAAAAATTGGGAAAAAAAGAGAAAAAAGGGACAAAAGGTGGATATAAATATAGAAGCAAAACAGGAGCACAAACCAGTATTTATTACACAGCGTGGCTAATTAAAATGTAAACAATCTACCAGCTTGAGCAGAACTGCTTTCCATAGTGGCTTAGCCTGTGTCTCATCTAAGTTAGAATCCAGTTCTTGCCAGGGTGTGCAGGACTATAAAACTCATGATAAAACACAGAGGGAGAAACATGCCTACAGGAATAGCTGAGTCTTAATCCTAGCTTGTATGGTCAATTAATTACTCTGATTTTATTTATGCAAATTCCATGCTCCTCCATTAAAAAAAAACAGTAAGAATTGCATTATCTCAGTGTTAGATACAGGGTTGTTTGAAGACACTATGAACATAAGGATTTATCTTTTGTGGGTTCTTTAGAAAACCTACATTGACTTTGAAATTGAGGAAGAAGAGTATGAGAAAACAAGGAATCTTTACCGCAGGTTACTTCAGCGGACGCAGCACGTTAAGGTATGTCTGGGGACCCAGAACACAGAACTGGTCTTGAATGTGGTCTGTGGTGGAGAAAAAGCCTTGGCTGCTTTGTTTTTTTTCTGGCTTTTTCAAATCAACAGTGAATCTGAGTTCAGTCCTGTGCCTGTGCCACAAAGAGAGGAAAGACATTTCTACATCATGAATTTTTTTTTTATCTTGGTTTATCTTCCATGCAAGTATCAATATGTTGCCTTCCCCTGCTGTGTTTCGTAGGTATTGTACAGTATTTTCATAATCCATCAACTGCGTTTGAAGAATTTTTACTATTACCGGCTTCAGGTATTTTTGGTTTGAAAGAAAACTAAGAAAACAGCATACAGGAGGTAATTAATTTTAATAGACTCTGAAGTTTCAATATTTGAAAGGAAAAATAATGGGGTAAGTGCAGGAGTATGCAGCCATTATCAACAGAAGCAGCATTAGTAAGCTTCTCAATATTGCTTTTTGGTATTTCATGTGGAAAACATTGAGCCTATGGCTCCTCATACATAAGTTTTTGGGGGCTAGGGAGAGAAGGAACCTGTTACTCCTAGTAAGTTGCCTGAGAATCCCAGCTTACAGTTACTCAATGTCTTCTGGTCTCACAGGATGAGGCAGAGGTATAATTGATTTCTTCTCTGTATCTCTGGAAAGAGCTTTTCTCATATCTGTGGCAAAAGAAATACTATTATAATTAGACTTAATCAAGATTTCATAAAATCACTGAATATCCCAGATGGATCATCGAATCCAACTCCCCGCTCCTCACAGGACTACCTAAAACTAAACCATATTGACCAATACTGTCATCCAGACGCTCCTTGAACTCTGATGGGTTTGGTGCTGGGACCACTTCCCTGGACAACCTGTTCCAGTGACAGAGCACCCTCTCCGTGAAGAACCTTTTCCTAATGTCCAATCTGAACTTCCCCTGACGCAGCTTCATTCCATTCCCTCATGTCCTATTGCTGGTCACTAGACAGGAGATGAGCACCTCCTCCTCTGCTGCCCTCCTTGAGCGAAGCTCTGCAGCTGCCATGAGGTCCCACCTCAGCCTTCCCCTCGAGACCCTTCAGCATCTTGGTCACCCTCCTCTGGACACACTCTAGTAGTTTGATGTCCTTCACGTTGTTAGGCAGCAACTATCAACTGGAATATAACACTACATGAAACTCAACTGGATGGAAAGGAAACGGCAGGCTAAAGGGACAAGCACATTATTTAAGGCATCTGCAACAATAGTAGGCATCTGTCTGCAGCCCCTGTAGTTCACAGTACTCCTGCATATCAAAGGAATAGTACAAGAACAGGAAAGATACAGCACGGCCACACAACCCTTTGGGGAGGATACTTAAAAGAAAGAAGATCTAGAAATAGGAAGCAGCTGGTACTTCAGTTTTGTTGACAGAATTAGTATTAACATACTTGAATTTCCACCATGTCCTTCCCTTTTACACTGAAAATGCCACCCAATTCCCTGCCACTGCTGATCATTGACACTTGTATAATTGTAATTAGACATCTGAGAAAATGTTTCAAGTCCCTGTTACGAGATGAAAACAGCTCTGCCATTCCTTCCCCCAATAACACCAGCAAAAAACCCAACTGCTGGGCATGAGCACTCCTCAGAAAGAAAAACTAGATAAACTGCATTTTAATTTTCGTCTTACCTACAGGATAAATGTCTTTGTACTTAATAACTTATTCTTGTTTCGTAGCCTATTTTGCCACAACTGCTAAAAAACATGTGCACTGTAAGATTAAGTTTTGTAACTGATGTAATCTTTGGTAAGAAAAGCTATATAAAGGAGTATGCAAAATCCCGCTCATCGACAACTATCTGAACTTGCTTCATGTTAAAAAACCCACACCTTCATACAAAGCTTCTGCCCAGGAATCCACAACATGAGAATCTTTCCATTGAACTAGAGGCAGAACAAATACTTACCATAAGCATCTTCATCTGGCTCCCCACTGCTGGCAGAGTAGTACTCCAACACTGTCCGGTACACACTGTAGCCCAGTTGCTTGTACATATTTACCGCAACCTGGTTTGATACCCTCACAAAGAGATCAACAAAAAATCCACCCTTTCTTTGAAAAAAACCACAAACAAAAAACCACAGTAAGGAATAGTAGGTGACTGTATTTCCAAATAATAACCTGTAACTTGGTCTGCCCTTGGTCAGGGCAGACCTCATGATGTGGGATGCTAATCAAACATCTTTCATGCTGTAATAACTCCTTTACCAAGGGACACTCTCAGCACAAATTGCATTGTATCATTGTCACCCAGCCACAGTTCTACACCAACCACTGAGTTCAGAATTACTAACAGAAAGAACAGGACAAGCTAAACACCCACAGAAGCCTCATATCCATATGAAATTATTTTTTTTAAATATAATTCCACATTTAAATTACATTGCCTTAGGGACTGCCTCCTTCAAAGTGCACAGTGGGCAGAGGGGGACCAGTCACACAATTCATCTGCCTAAGAGACAGTTCTTTTCCTCACAAGGCAATTTTTTCAGATTAAGTTTTCTGCAGGTAAAAGTAACCAAGCATGAGATGGAAAATACACTAAGATACGGTCTGCCATACAAAATTTATTCAAGCCTGTGCCTGAGGAAATCACACAAAGCCCATGATTACTGAACAAGTATATTGGAGACCCTACAGGAAACAGTGCTGATATTTTGTGAAGTTCTTTTCCTCTCAAGAAGATGACCTTTCATACAGTATCTCTACTGGAATTTAGGCTACTTCCTACTCATTCTGGCAAGGTAGCTTTCAGAGAAACCCTGAGATTTTGAACCACCAAGGAACATTTGCAATTCTTTCCAGCTATGGGGCATTTCAGCAAATCAGAACACAAAGTAGAAGAAAATTTTGGGTCTGTTTCATGCAAATCAAAGATCTAAGTCACCAATAGCTGTGTGTAGAAAGATTACTTACTTTTCTGAAATTTCTTCCAGTAGTTCCATCAATTTAGCAGCCAAACCCAGCCGTCGAAATTCTGGTGCAACAGAGAGAGCAGTAACATGTCCATGCCATTCTTCCCTAGCCACAGAGCCTTCTGCTTTCCCCATTACTGTGAACATACAGAGCATCAGCGCAGTAGCACCTCTGGAATAACGCACCACCCACAGCTAAACACCTTTACAAAAGAATCAAGCAGTGTATGAACAAACAATACGACGACTGTGGTAAATGCTCAAACAGGGATATATCTACGTTATCACTCTGTGATTCAGCAACCCCTAAAAATGTTATTTAGCTCAAGTATTACAGTAAAATCCCAGGATTTTTTGCAAATTCATTGTTTGAGGCATGACTTCCAAATGCAAAGTCTCGAGAGCCTTTAACTGAGTAGAACTAAAGAACTGACTAAAATAAGGGAAGAACAGAAGGCTAGGCAACTACTGGATACTTTTGGTGATTTATGAGGGAATAGTGCCTGGGAAGCTTTGTCAATTGAGAAATAGAAGGCTAAGCCCCTACAAACAGGCTATGTTAAAAAAAAAAAAAAAAAAAAAAGGAAAAAAGGAGAGTGTGTTGTTTTGGGTGGACTTCTTTGTAGTTCCTCTCCTTTCTACACATCGCTAAAACCAGTGTTAGTTCCCTAATGAATATTCACACTTACACATGGTACTTTTATAAACAGTCAGTCACTACTAATAAGGAACTGCTGCAATAGGTAAGGAAAGACTTTTGTGCAGCAAACACTTTAAGATTTACTATGCTAAACACTTAATTACTCACATTCCTGCAAAGACCCTTATTCTGCCCCCACTCTCCCTCCCCAAAAAAGAGGGAAAAATACACAAACCAACAACTCTACTTGGAATGATTTTTGAGAAACACGGATATTCCACAGCCTATAAGGAAGTGAGATCCAGATCCAGAGCTTTCCCTTACAGGGGAAGCAAAACCCAATCCCAGCCTTTTTACTTACTGGTGACTGACAGTGTGCAAGATGAGAGCTGAGTGCAGGTATTTAATTCCAGGATTACAGAAATGCTCAGATACCTTTGCCTGTATAAAACCTGGGTGGATTGCACAGTCAAGACTCCTTACTAGGTGAGAAACATCAAACCCAAAACTACTGCTGTGAGTCCTACCTAATACCTTAAACTTTTATGAAATGGGAAGATAGCATGTAATACTCCTCTCTAGGGTGTCTACAAAGATCATAGAATGGTTTGGCTCACAATAGAGAATGAAATCTGCTGTACTCATAGAATCCTAGAATTGTAGAATGGTTTGGATTGGAAGGGACCTTAAAGATCATCGAGTTCCAACCCTCCTGCCATGGGCAGGGACACCTCCCACTAGATCCTGTTGCTCAAAGCCCCATCCAGCCTGGCCTTAAACACCTCCAGGGATGGGGCATCCACAACTTCTCTGGGCAAGTGGGGTCGGTGTCTCACCACCCTCAAAGTGAAATATTTCTTCCTAAGATCTTATCGAAATCTGCTCTCTTTGATGTGAGCAGTAAGAAAAGATCGTGCTTCACAATCCCCCAGAGGAGGCCCGACACGGGCCGGGGAGCAGGAGCACTCACTGTAACCCATCAGCTCCCCGCCGGGCGCCTCGGCGACAATGAAGTACTCGGGCCAGTGGGCCAGGTACTGCAAGTAGAAGGGGATCCCATACTGGGGCGCCGAGTTAAGGATCAAGACATCTCTGCCGGGCCGCCCGCCCCAGGCCCCGCGCCTCCTCCCTCGCCGGCGGGAAGGATACGGTCTCCGTCAGCGGGTCCAGGTTGCTGCGGGGGGAGAGGAAGGCTCAGCGCCGGCCCGGGCCCGGCCGGGGGGCGGCGGCGGCTGAGGGAAGGGGGAGCCGCTTTAGTGCCCGCCCCCGGGCCAGAGACGGCAGGAGGGGAGCGGAGGGAGGGCTAGGGGGAGGGAGGGAAGGCAGCGGCGCTCACATGTTGTTGAAGCGGAAAAGGTCGTCGCAGGTGAAGGCTCGGAGCGTCGTCATGACGCTGCTGCTGCTCCTCCTGGCGCCAGCTACGCCGCCCCGGAAGCGCTCCCGCTGCCAAGGGCCACTTCCTTCGCGGCGGGGCGGAAGCGGAAGGGAGTGCTTCTCCCGCCCTCAGTTTCCATGCCGGGCCGGCGGCGCCCCCCCGCGGGACGGAGGAGGACATGCAGCGGCCAGGCCCAGCCCCGCGGCGGCTCCTCGCAGGCGCTGCCCCGCAGAGCTGCCGCATTGAGGTCTTCCCCTCGAGAAGGGGCGGCCTCGCAGAAACTCTAACAGTGTTTTACGAAAAATAAAGCTTTGTCGGGGCTTTAGCAGCTTGAATAGGGTCACTTTCCCTTGTATTTCTTTACATTTTTATTTTAGGCTTTAAATCAGACTAATCTGCCTGCCAGTTTACACACAGCAGGGTTTGTGATTTTTAGTTTTCTGTAATTACATAAATTCCCCGTGACGAATCCTCAGTGGACTTGGGATGCTGCAGCTCCAGCAGAGAAAGGAGGGCTGGCCAGGAAGGCTGATACTGCAAGGAAAGATAGCAGCCTTTAAGACGAAAAATAAGAAAAACACCACAAAGTTAACACAAAGGTAGCTCTGACGTAGGCTGCTGCAGGTGGTGTTTTAAGATTTTGCAGTATGTACTTTTTGCAAATTCACAGGGAATCCTCCTAATGTAGCATTAACTTTTCTGTTAAGCTTCTTCTATTACTAACAATTGGGGATTTATTGCCTCCAAGCTTTTGTTCCTTTAGCTTTTCCAGTTACTTCTCTATTTCAAAAAGAGGGAATAATAAATACAGACCACCTCAAGTATAAGGTTTTTCTTGCTTTTCAGCATTTCATAACATCAAGCACCTTGCATTAGAGAAGGTGGAATAGCTTATTTTTACAAGTCCAAAATCCTTCCAAAGTTTTTGCATCATCTGTTTCCTGGCATTATGAGAAGTGAGAAGTGTTTTGCACAGCACAGTGAGTAAAATGTTCTATTTTTAAAAGAAACAATTGCACAAGAATAGACAGCGGAATCATCTTGAGGTGGTTTGGGCACTCTTTGAGTTTCCTAATACTATGCCTTTCTGTCCCACTCCTTCCCTTCCCTAGCAGAGGCATCATCATGTAAAAAGAGCAGAATTTTCTTTATCGCTCAGTGACAGTCTTAACTTTCCAATAAATGGTTCAACAGTCAAGATATTTGCCTACCACTTCTACTGACTGTTCAGGTCAAGCACGCTCAAGTTATTGCATCCTTCCTTTGCAAAGATTTTAAACTGGACTGAGTGCTACAAAAAGCGGCGGCATCGGAATCTCCTGATACACAAAACATTCAAGTGTTAATGTGAACCATCTCTTAAACCAAACCAACAAACAAAACACCGCCCCAAAAACCACAGCACACAACATCCCAAATTATAGTTCAGTATTACAATGTATTATTATGTGCAAAACTCACCATTTACAAAATGAAATACAAACAGGTGCCAGGGATTTCAGATACATGACAAACTGACAAAAATGCTACAGTTCTCCGTATGTACAATACAAATGCTGCTCGTGGTATTTTTGCAATCATCTGCCTTATGTTACGCTGCTAACACTAGACTTGGGGACAACCCCAAGTCCCTCTAAAAAGATTGACTTAAGCAGGGTCCAGAGTGTCACCCACAGCATCAGCTATCTTGGACCAATCTATAGAACAGACATGTTGAATACCATTTTATCTTTGCACACCTAAGACTGACTTGCACAACTCACCTACCGAGTAACTTAGAACCATGAAATGCTACAACACATTCTTCAGCCCAAGATGCATTTTGTTGATGGTGACAAACTATACAAAATAGTGTTCTCCTTCACCTTACCAATACATTTAGTCCTCTGCTAACACAAATAGTACCTGGGATAGGTGCTGTCAAATCCCTCTGCAAATCTACAATACTGCTTACTTAAAAGTTCTTTACCAACCTCCTTTGCTTATTATGTGCAAGGAGCCTGAACCAGCAGACTAACACATTTTAAATCCTAAATTAGGTTCTCTACATTCTTTCTCTGCCCCTTCTCTACATCCTTTTCTTTTCAATTTCTTCTTCCAGCCCCCTAGTTCTGTCTAAAAGAATGCATATAAACAATAATCCAGGTAACAGTACATCATGTTCAGATAAAGGCACTGAAATTGCTAGTGCCAACGTTACAGTCTTCTTAAGAGATAACAGAAGATTCACAAGAACTCTCCTGTAACAGTAAAAGAGAAACCAGAGACTTCTAATGCAATACTCTAAAACCAGCAAGAGATTTATTCTTGTATATTAAATGTTAAAATCACATGCATAATTATAGAATACTTTATAGTTAAAAAAATATTTCAAAAACCAACCCTGACAGTTTACCTGCAACTGCTATAAAATTTCTATTATATATATATAAACATGGCAATTTTCTGTAATCAAAAAAAAATTGGGAAAGGATGCCATCATCCAGGTAATTATGAGTCAACTGATGCCCTGCATCGGACAGTCTTGTCAAACTCATGCTGGTGAAACTGCGCTCATACCAGCCAGTTTACTGAAATACTTGTCTAGCATACATCTATTTGAATCAAAATTACATTTGGCTAAAGGATGAGTGTAAGAAAATATATATTTTTGCGCACTACAGCAAAAGACCTGCAGAGAACTACAGTATAAAATGCTTCAAAAGAGTCTGTGGGATGAGAGATTCAGGCTCGTGGGCCGTTTACTCAAACATGCTGGTGGAATATTCCGTGCAACTGGCCATATGCATGTTTTACATGGGCTTTTGTGAGCAATGCTACAAGTGTCTGCACATGTTTTACTAGGCATTTGTGGTTTAAGACCTGTTTGAGCTCCTAAGGCAGGCAGCCAACAACGATGTTTTCAACATTACCAAGGAGCAGAAATTAAACGATGAGTTGCTGGTTTTAAGAAGCTGAGTCATCGTTGTTTTGAAAAATGGCACCATATGGATCGCTGTTAATGCGCTTGTAGACAAAGTGGAAGACCTGGGGTTGCGGTCGGCTGTGCAACTCTGCCTTAATTTTCTGGGGGTAGGTATCCTCTGTCAGTTGCTGCCAAGTGTCATCAACAAAAAGAAACAGGCTATATTCTTCTGGATTGTCCACTTTGAACTTTTCAGCACAAAGCTGACATACATCTTCGGTAGTGATATATGGTCTTACTAGTAAGGTCTTCCCTGTACATCCACTGTTAACTTCCTGGAATGCAACACGAAGGTAGTTCTGTAGAATGAGAAAACAGACATCAGAAACTCAAACACCAGAACTCATCCTCTGAAAACTGAAGAGTCAGCAACAAAGAGCAGGCCTCTACGTATTCTAATCATGAAACACACCCTGATGATCCCTGTACATTCTGGCTACCTTGTGAATTGACATGTTGGTGGTAAAACCGGCAAGCCAGCGCTGGGCAATAACAGAAATTCATAAGCCAACATCCTCCCTTCCTTGGCTTACATTCTAACCCTGCAATTAGGAGTAAAATAAACGGGGAGGGAAAAAACCCCCAAAACACACAACAACCACCCAACCTACAAAACAGTTCTGCACACATGAAGAAACCAACCTGCTGTCACATNAAAAAAAAAAAAAGAAATACACTGCAATTAAAGACTAAGACACAGTAAAATTAAAGGAGGTGGAAAAACATGACAGTGAGAAAGAAAGCTTATTGACTGAGCAGATTCCCATTTTGTATGCTGAATAAATTAAGCATGCTAAATCACAATGCTAAAAATTTGTATTTCATGAGCACAAGCTGTTAAAAGATAAGACTGAGAAAAATGTTTGTATCACTTAAGTTCCAAAGAGCACTCTTGTATTTAATAAAGTACTTTTTGATAGCTTGCAGACTGAAACACTGACAACACAACAGCTTTTAAACCACTGGGACTGAACCTGACCAGATAGAACTAATCCATTTTTGTTATCCAGCATGAAGACATTAAAAAAATCAGCCCTAAATAATCCAAAACATACTAGTTTTAATTTCTAATTTAGTTAATATATAGAAGACCTATTTTTAAATGCATGTGTTTTTAGCTGGACAGGATTGCTTCAAAGGAGGGCGAAGTCTCTGCAAATGCCTGTAACTCATATACTAAGTATCAAAATTAATTATAGAGAGTATTAAAAGTTGTATTCGATCATCATCAAAATATGGGATTTTTTGCTTTTCCATCCTTATGGGGGAGGATGGAGGATGAATGCCTTCCAGGCCCTAAAAAGCTGATAAGGCTGTGAGACTTCTGTGAGACAGAACCGTAGTGATCACATCCTGGTTCAATGTGGGAAAGAGGAGTTGAACTAAAGTTGTGTTACACGTTGGTCACAGGGAAGATGCTTCATTTCAGGACTGCAAGATGTGGAGACAGGAGATTAGAAAACTGGCATTCTGAGCAGGCAACAAAATGCTCAAATTTGTGCCAACCATAGCCTGTTAAGTTGTGTGATTTTATGGATTTTGAGGCTCTTTCAAAAAAGAGACAACAGAGGAGAAACACTGGACACAACACACTCAGTGCCAGCTCTTCCCCTGCATCTTCCGGCATCCAGCATGGCATCCAGCAGTACAGTTATCATGGCTGAAGTTCATTTGCAGAGGAAGAGAAGGTGAAATAAAATACAAGACCCTGATGAAAGAATCTTCTGTCCTTTAGTCAGCCAGCAGAAATACAAGGTGATGAATTTTCCTACAAGAAGTGGTGTGTTTTGCTAGAAAAAACCAAAGACCCAAGCTACTTGAATCTGACACCTAACTATGGGTAAGCAGAATGTAGAATGGATCCCATTAAGATGACTAGCTTTGTGCACTGGCCGTAGTTTGGAATTTCTATTAATCAGTTCTCTTCCTAAGAGAGGCAAATTGTGGAAGGCTTTGTCTAATTGTGGCTTCTTTTTCCAGCTCCTTTGTATTCAGTGTTGTGTAGTCATTTGCGTGGACACTGATAAAGCAGAAAGAGCCTCAACTGAAAGAATGTTTTATTTTCTCCTGCTGTCCCCACACCTTCATTTCGCAAGCTCTTAACTACACCATATTTAACTGATGGTTGTCATTAGCCTCTCTGACAACTTTGCGCTGTGGTATGAACTGCAAACAATGGAACACAAGGAGTAAAACCTTTCTTCTCAATTCCAACATCATCCTTGCTTCAGTCCACAAATGGATGCGTCTGAACAGACAATCAACAGCACACTATATGAAAGACATGCAGGTCTGGTTTTAAAAGACGAAGTAATGCCGACTGTATTGTTATTCTTCAGTTGAAGTTACCGCCCTACTCTGGAAGAGTGGCAAGAAATAGAGAGGAGGGACAAAACACAAACAAACATGAAGTCGACATCCATATTATAGTACTCTACTCCTTGCTTAAACTCTAAAGATGTAGGCAAGCCTTTCTCCCTCTCGTCTCTATTACCTGGCTGCCATCATTAGCTGCTGGGGAATACCATCCATTTATACCACTGGAAATCTGGATTTGTGCTTTTTAACAGTAAAACACACAAAGAAGTTGGATTTAAGATATGATTCATTTTGTCCCTGCTCTGCATGACTTAAATAGAAGGGAGGGTGGGAAAGCTCCATTATTCAGTGTCTTCTTTAAACCATCATAATCAAACTCTATTATATGAAGTGCAAAGACTTCAAAAATGAGAAAAATTTGGCAGCCATATTCTCAGCATTTCTTCACTCACTCACCTTGTGCCCCCAAGGGGATCATTATGAATCACACCTCTCAAATGGGGATTTCCAACAAAACAATCATCCCCTATTTTTTTCTGCAGCCCTAAGGCTCTACCTGAAAATCATCAACTGAAGGTATCGTCCTGTTAGTTGTTCTCCTCTTGTGCCATTGACGGAGAGTATCTCTGGCTTCTGAACTTAGCAGTCGGGCAGCTTGTTCTTCTTGGAAGTTCTTGATCAGTGAGAGTGCTCCATAAGCGCTTGTCAAGTAATAGCCTCCTGTGAACGACAGCAAGGGAAGAACTTCTCAGAGCGGTCACAAACACCACATTAGTTCCAATTGGTCTTCACAGTCAGAAGTACAAACACAATTTTTTTTTAAATATGTATATACACAGACACACAAATATATGAGAGTCCCTGTAGTTTATTGACAAAATATTTATCTATGAGGAAGAACAGATCACTGACCCACAAAATATCGGATGATGTGTTCTTAAGCTGCTATGAGACATGAAGTGGTTGCACATGCTCCATATTATCAAGTGATATCTAACTGTGGGTCCACTGCTGCTGGGGATAGCTGGTTACTTAAGTGACTGGTATCACTCCTTTACTCCTGGGTGTTTTTACAAAGTGGTACATGAGTTTTCTTCTAAACAGCTTCCAAACGGTGGTTTGTTTTTCTTCTCAAGCTTCAAAGTGTAGTTGAAATAAAGTAAAAGACCATCTACCACCATTCAGGAATTTAAAAGCAACCACCCTTAGTGGCAATAAAGCCACGACTGAGCGATTTGTACACTGGAAGCATCCCAAAGTGTTTACTTTCATTTGTAAAAGGAAGACTCTGTCAACTTTTTAGCATTCCCCATGAAGTCCAACTAGTAGTGTGTATAGTTCTACATAGTTTACCTTTATTACATAAGTGAAGAACAAATTAAAGCCAGGCCAATCGCCAACGTACAAAAGAAGCTGCAGGTCACAAAGAAAAAGGAGTCTCAACAGGAGGCAAGTCCTTAACAACACGGAGAAATAAAACACACGCTGTTTCTTCTCTCTTGTGCCTTTTTTTTTTTTCCTTTTTTAAAGTAAACTATTTGAGTGGGAGCGTCCAATTAAGAGGCAGCACAGTCTATTCATGGAGTCATTCAAAGACATATTCTATGCTCACAGTAGTATTTTCTGTATTACTGATAGCATCCTCTTGGCTTTTAGCTTTGCAAAAAGTTTAATAAATAAAACATGCAAGACCCACGAGACAAATTGGACAATACATTACATTTCATTTGAACTGCATAACCCCAAAGCACTAAAAAATTTTTCCTGCACAGTAAAGTTCAGCTGGTGCCAAAGATGGGACCAGCCAATGGATGGACTTCTTTTGCTACATAAAAACCAACATGACTTAATAGCCCAGTAAATTTGTTTGCCTTTCAAGCACGTTAATGATCTCCAGCTTCACATCTCAAGAATGTTCCATGCTAAGATTCCTGAACAATGCACTAGAGGATGCTCTGTACACAAAGCAGGGAACAGACTGGTGCCAAATTGGAGGAATTCTGGCATGGTTCCCTCACGCATACCAGCATGTAAGAGGATACAGCAATTTCAGCAAGCCAAGAGATAGCAGGAATGGAAAACACACAGATGAGCTTGATCACAAGAACCTTTAAACTGTGTCATAATCCAGTAGATTCTGGGGCCTACCAAAGGCTTGCAGAATATCTCTTTGTTATAAATAGCACCATGAAAACAGAAAGGAGGGGGATTTCTCTGCTTCTAGCAGACTTCCTCCCTCCTCTCCCCTTCCCCTCCCTTTCTTGGATAAAAACAACGTATTCCCTCATAAGGTAGTATACATCAGCAGATTCCCAGGTCACTCAGGAACCTAACCATCTTCCTCTTACTTGAAGGTGGAAATAATCATTATTCTCTCATTACACTACTGACACCGCTGACCCTTGAAGGAATTGCTACTCAAACAAGGTTAACAGCAACTGCGCTATGAGGAAGAACCCCCCTTCCCTAGTCCTTCACCCAATACAAGTAAATAAATAGATTACCTTCTCCATGCAGCAAAGATGGATCCAGCAATTCCATCATGTATTCAATTTCAGTATCCAGCTCCAGCATATCACACTGTGCCAGTACATATGTCAACACAGGCAAGAAGTCATCAGCTCCATACAGCCTCCCTGGGTTGAAGGAAACACAGACAGTGAGACACAAACCACACCCATTTACCAGTTTCAGTGTTTGAAAGAAAAGCATTATTTGCTGTCTATTTGTATTACTCCAGTGTCTCCTGTTACCAGTGTGCAGCAAACAGAACATCCTCTGACACTCATTGGACAGGAGAACACCCCAGCTTCGTCCTGTACTTCCAACAGGCACAAATCTGATGATGCACACCTTGAGGCATGCAAGGGAATTTAAAGACTGGGCTTGCCTTGGCATCAGCTTAACTGGTGAACACACAAAAGGCCGCAACACCAGTGTGGTCTGACCTCCACCTGCACCTCTATCACTGGCCAAGAGATGATGAGTATTTTCTTTATATGTGCAGGGATGACATTCACTTTCTGGAAGGACCCAGCCACAAATACCAGTTTCTGAGTCTGAATCCCAGCAGAGAAGCCGAAATATAAATGCCTATTAGATCTGACATGAAAACTCAGCTCATTTCCTTGACAGAGCATAGTTAAAAACATCAGTAAGCAAAGCATTATATCATTCCCAACTAGCTGGTGAAGCATCATCAACAACAGCAGCACACAGCTAACACACAGACTAGGCTGTACTGAGGTCGGCTGTGCCCCTAGCACTTTTACTGCATTTAAACTTCCTGTTTAGAAACTATCATGTGGCTAAATATCTGGGTCTGGCCAAACTGTGTTCATTTCAGAGCTGGTGTGATGCTCACTTAAACACACCAAAAGCAGGAGCCAACTTAAGCTGTCCAGATGACCAAAGGGCTTATATCTATAGTTACACCAGCTAAGGCATACATTACACTGCTATCCGTCTGGAGTACCTGACAAAGCAGATACTCAAAACAGCTACTGGTTTAATGCCACGTTTTACAAACTTCAAATGACAAAACAAGACAACCCAAGGAGCACATGCCACTTCTTAGCCTCAGCCCCTCAGTTAACTGGCAGCAGCCTCTCAGTGTTTTTGTTCTGCATGTCAGAAATACCTTGCTCAATGTGAAATAACACAGCATAGAGAAAAGAGTTTAGAGCACTTCAGGTCAAGATTCCCATATCTGTTTTGAACTGCAGGATTTTGCACTGAAATAATAAACTGGGCTTGGAGTTAAATCTTGAAAAAGTACCTGGGAGTCTTTTAACAGCCAAAAGCTTTCACCATTCATTTCAAATTTAAAAAGAAAATAGGCACTTTGATCAGCACTGGATCCAGCTGCACATTCAGTGCTCACTTAGAAAGAAAACTGCCAACAACCTGCAGCAACTTGTACTTGCTTAGGGAAAAACACCCCCATTACCACCAGCATTGCTTCACTGGGGCTGGTGACCACTGCAGAAAGCATGATAAGACAGCAGGCAACAGAGTTGCACCTATGAATTCCTACTATTTTCATTGTGCCACTGACCCCTCAGAGGGTCTTAACTGGTCTGTAGTTACATTTTGTTATCTAGGTTTCAAGGTCACGTTTGGACTCTTGCTACAGTGTAGAAATACACATTATCTCTGTTCCAAACAAAGGAAAGAAAGCGTCTGAATGGAATATTCAGGGGCATAGCAAGCCAAAGACACTGGATCAAAGGCTGCTTTGCTCCATCCATTAAAGCAGAGCCCCTCATAGTTGTCACATTGCATATATAAGCTACTGAATTAGCTATAGCTAAATATAGGTTGATACCTCTATAACAACTTATACATACATATATTTGTATCTAAAAAACAACCAAAAATCCAAAAATAACTCCTTTAGAACCAGTGTCAAACTCAAGGCTCACAGCCTTTCTAACAGCCAAGTGCAAAGCCTACAGTTAAGCAAAACTGTTTTTTGGGTTTTTTTTGTTGGTTTTTTGGGGGGTTTTGGTTTTCTTTTTTTTTTTTTTTTTAAGCTGCTTCAGAAATTCAGCATGAAGCAGAGTTGTAAGATGTGCTGCCAGATGCATCAGAGATATCAGGAAAGAAGTGGAGAGAAATAATCCCTCTCAAAAGGGCAAGGAGACGCTATGAGAGCTCCAAGAGAAGGAAACGTATCTGCAGAGTCAGGTGGTCTGATTTCCTCCACTGGATTATCAGTGAACTTGAACCATGAAAAACATCATACCTGAGTTATTCTCCATAACAGTATAAATCAATTTGCAAACTCTCAGCAGCAGCATCACTTTCTTTTCAGGCGAATACATTTTCTGCATGGTCAGGAACTTGACTTTAATCTTTTCAACGTCCACAAAGTCTGGTGTTGGAACAAACACGCCCAGTTCCTGAGGATTCCTCTGCCGTACCAACTGCAGGTTTTCCTTTAGCTGTTTCCAAGAGCCATCTGCAGTATGAAACTCTTTCAACATCGCTTCAATGTGACCCTTTAATGGCTTCAGAATGCACTTATGCATGGCCTTCTCCAGGACACCATCTGCAATGGAAAAACACAAGTCCAGCTGACTTCCTTCTCTAGAGTAGAGCCAGTATTAATATAACCATTCCCAAAAGAGACACTGTAAAGCAAAGCCTACTTGCTAAGGGTTATTTATTATACAAGCTGAGTTTCCAGATGTTTGTTAACAAGAAAACAAAAGGCAGAGCAGAATCTGTATTCAGTTTTCATTTCTGGCAATGTGGTAAGTACAAAAAAACCCAAAACCAAAAACCCAAAAAACCCACACCAAACAAAAACAACCCACAGAGAGAGACTACAGACNCTGTCAAATGTAGCAAACAATAAAAAAAAAAAAAAAAAAAAAAACACAAAAACAAAAACAAAAAAAAGCTGTGGCTCCAGTTAAATTTTTCTTTTGTTGGCCAGAAGTCTTGAGTTTTATTTTACTTTGAGCTTAGACTTTAACTCCTAAACTTACAAGTAAAACAGTAAAAAGCATAACTTTTGTCTGTTTTGGCATGAAAGCCAGTCCTTTCTGCATAGTTTCCATCAGAAACTATAACTCAACCAAGGTCTCCTAAAACTTGGCTCAAGTTTGTCAAGATCTTTATGAAGTTGGACAGATTATGGGCTTTAAAGTAAATCAAAACCAAGTTGTGTTTGTCCAGCTTCGGATTTCATCATGCAAGCTTATATACAGCTTTGTCATCAAGTTTGAAGTTCTTTGTTTGGCAATAGTGCACACGTGGCACAATAATCACTAATTTAGTGTTGTTTTTTTATTCTTGTTCTACTCAAGCTTTTCTTTAACAGTCATTCTCGAAAAAAGCACGAACCGCATCAGCGGAGAAAGCTCTTTGCTAAACATTTTCTCTGCAAACCTTTACTTTATAAGCCAATTTCATTTCCAGTGTCCCTATAGCAACACAGCTCACATTAACAATTAACTAACCTAAGTTACTTTTGCCACAGTGAACTCCCACAAGCAGAAAAGAACCTGGGGACCCTTCAGCCTGATCACTGCACACACTAGCAGAGCCTAGAGCAGGTAGATGTGCTAGGGGAGGGAGCATAGGAAACAAGAGCAGAAAGAGGAGGAACTGTGTCGGTGCTAGACCAGTGGTTTATACAAGCTAGCAGTGGACATTCCTGCTTTTAGCAGACTCATTAAAGTTTCATTAAACATCATGTCCTTTCCAGTTTCTTTGCTTCTTCTCATATGTTTTTCTTCGATCACAGTCTCTTTATCCCCCTCCAACTCACTCCCCACCTTTTTTCTTTTTTCAAATTGCAGACTATTTCCAAGTCCTGTGATTTAAACACATCTCTTCCAAACAAGCATTACCTATTTCTGCTTTCTTGCTTTTGCTTTAGGCTTTCATTTATTTTATCCTTGTGTTCAGCCATTGTTCCTTTGAGGTCTTCACACCTCTCTTTTCCATACAAACACACCTTTCACACATTCCTTTTATGGTGCTTTTGCTTCGTATGTAGCATTTATTCTGTGTTTGGCATACAATTCCCAAACGTCCAGCCCTATTAGAGGAGCTCCCACCGCCCTTATCCCAATTCTGCTGGGGCTTCTGTTGATGTTTTTCCTTCCTGGGACACCAATAGAGGTGGCAAAGCCATGTCTGTGTCATTCCTGGATGCTCTAAATGCATCTAGGCTCTCTCTCAAAACAGAGATTGCAAGAGGTGCTGGAAGGGAGAAAGCATGAATGTGAGAAGCAGCATTTGCCCTTTGATTTTCTAGATTTCCCCATGGCCCTGAATAAAGGCATAACCAGTCTGACATCTGTTCTTCATGGCCCATCACACAAAAAGGGTGGATGCACCTTCCCATTGGACCAGAGCCATCAATTATATTTAACAAGTGGCAACCTTTCGTATGACTGATCCTTATCTATTGTACTTGGTAAAGCCACACTATCACCACTGACAGCAGTTCCAAAGTCAGGTCAGGAAAGCAGAAACATCACCCTTCTGTGCAGGGACTGAAACTGCCTCTCCCTGCCATCAAAGCCATCCTCAAAGCCCCTTCATGGAGCAGAAATGCTTTTCCACCAAGAAAAATGCACAAATCTCACCCATGGCTATGCTAGCTAGCTAAATTTCTAGAGGGTACAAATAATTCCTTGCTAGCTTCATTGACGATGATTTTTTTTTTTTTGACAATTCAGATTTGTTTCTAATGTTTCAGTTTTTTAAATAGCAAAACAACCAACTGCTTTGCTTGTAAGTGGAACACCACTGCAGTTTACATTCCAACCGCCTGGTCAAAATTGAAGCAGTCAATGCTGACAAACATTACGTTAAGTGAGAGAAATTTCTATCCCCACAAAATTTTAACTTCCACAGGCTTCCACTGGAAGTTCTGCATATGATGCTAGTGTGAGGTATGCTTCATCTCAACAAAGTGGGGCCACCACCACATTTGGTCTCAGGAGGCTCAATAAATTGTAAAGAACTCAGCGCAGATCCTCAGAGACCTTGGTCTGATAATGAGGGAGCTCATGTGGGAATACTCAGTATGCTTTTGTGACTGATCCCCTATAGGCTCCAGGCTGGAGCTTCTTTAGCTGCTGCCTGCACAGAGGGAGCCACAGGAGCAGTCCCTCCCCAGAGGCTACAGGAACTGGAGGGAAAATTCCTCCGCAAAGCCCCAGTCCTTGTTTGGGTCAGGCTTGTTATCTGTAGGTAAGAAGTGGAAGCCATAAGTCTTCTGATCTTAACCTTTAGTAAGTACCACTCTCATAGCTCTCGGTACAGATCACAGAATTGTTCAGGTTGGAAGGGACCTTGGACCTTAAAGATCATCGAGTTCCAACCCCCTGCCATGGACACGGACACTTCCCACTAGACCAGGTTGCCCAAAGCCCCATCAAGCCTGGCCTTGAACCAGGTTGCAGATGAATCACATGGAGTTTTATGGCTGTGCAAGATGGCAAGGAGGTGTTCTTTCATATTTGCAATTTGTCAGACTCCAAAAGCAGTGGCTGGAACTTGACTTGAAGTTTACTTGATCACATTCCACAATTTCTCTGTGAACTTAAATTGATTTGAAGCAGCACAGAGGAAGAGAGCAGGTACTCCTGTGGCTGTGCTCAAAGCTCCACACAGGGTCCAAGTACTTATTGCTGAACGCTGTTCCTAACGGTTTGTGCTGCCAATGTGATCGGGTAAATAAAAATAAATAAAAACAGGGAGATTTAGTAAAGCATCCCTCAGTGCTGTTCAGTGACTATATTGCAGCTAATAGGAGACACATGAAATAAAGGACATATAGCTGTGATTCCAAAGGGATACAAACTGCCTTGGATTGGTAAGGGTAGACTGAGAAAAACTGTCATTTTAATGCAGCACGTTTGCACTGAACTAGCCAGCAAATGAGGAAGTGAGTAAAATATGACAATGTGTCCAAGATTTTTATTGGTGTTTTAAACCCAAAAGACCAAAAAAAGTCCAAACAAAGAAAAAACAATCAAAAAACCACCAGACCAGAACAACTCAAAAAACCATTCCTGTTTTCATCTCCCTTATGAATTCTTGCCACAGACATAAGAACCATGGAGTTCTGCCTTCTAATTAAAAAGTGGCAAATTCTAGCAAGCTGATGAGGCCAACAACACAGCAAAACTGATAAGGACTGGACTTTTTTTTTTTTTTAAATAGTCAATAATAAACCCCATGTGTATCCTAATAAATATAAAACCTATATAAATATTAACAAATGTTTCTATTGTTTTATTATGTTATATGTATATTTTTATTATTAAAGGCTGAAAGGACTGCATTTCTTGTGATCTGGGTCTTAAACTGGCCTCTTTCAGGGAAAGGTGTTTCTGGATATTATCCCACAAAACAATTACCAGCCAGCAACTGTTTTTACTGTTTAACTTCTAATGGCCACACACAAAAAAAAAAAAAGCATAGGAGGGTATCCCAGGAAAATTAGCATCTAAGCTGTGATTTGAAGACTGATCCTTTGCATTAATATCTCTGTGTGTTTCTCAGATCCAAATTGGCAAAGTCCTGTTTACTTCAGGATAAGCACAATGTTTTCAAGTATGCTCCCAGGAAGCTTAATATTCCAAAACCAAGACAGATATCTTTAGATTTTTTTGTTATTTAAAATTGAGTATCGTTTGAGCTGAGGGCCTTGTAGCATTCTTGAAACGATACTTATAATTAGCCTCTAACCTCAAAATGGGAACTGGAAATGCTTTGATAAATGAATTGTAAAGGCCAGCCAGCTAGTTTCGTTCTGACTTGTGGAAGCACATCTGTATCCTGTGCTGACATGGTATTTTGTTTTGTTGCAAACCACACAAGTCTGCATCTAGAGAGGACAACATATTAGTCATCGCAAGTGTCCTTACACAGCCCTTTTACAACCCTCGCTGCCTGAAATTGCAGGCACACTCTCGCCTTTTCCAGGCTGTCAGTTACCTGTTACCAACTGCTGCTCCCCCACTGAGATTACCTGCCAGATCCAGTCCCTGGATTTACACACAAGCCCTGTTTAGCATCTACAGTAGCCAAAGCATTCATCAATAGAAGGGCTCAGTAAGAGACTGAATGAGTCTGGGAACCATTACAAAAAGGCTCAGTCCTGCACAAGTAACATCACCTGGGAGGCTGAAAGCAAAATGTTGCTTTGGAATGCTGTGCTGTGTAGGTGCAGGACATCTGACTACACTACATTTACTTTGTTCTGGGTTTTCCTAACATCTTGCACATTTGTAGACTGGAATGACAGACACACATCTATTTTAAGACAGCTCACCTCAGGATGGCCAAGTGTCCTGCTCTTGGTGGATCTCTACAGTGACACAGGCTTAGGCCATGTTGCAGGCAAGAGCATCTCCTCTGAAGGAGTAACACTTGAAACTAAGAACTTACACAATCCACACTCTTTGATAATCTGCACAACCCTCAGGACAGAGGTAGGATTCAGGTGGGTGATGGATAGGCAGTGGGTGGCAGAAGTTGAGCAACACGGGAAGAAAGGTCTCCAGGGTAAGCCTCCCCTCACTTCCCTAAACAAAGCACACCAGCAAATCACTGAACTATATGTGCTAGGTCTGTTTGGCTTTAATCAGCTGTGGGTTAATGAAAAATCACGCTATGGTTGGGTGGAGAACACATGTCTCCTCTTAAAGAGCTAGTAATAAAGGACCAGGGAATAAGTCACAAAGCAAATCAAAGAGGCAGTTGGAAAATGGAGAACCAAATCCTCTGCCTCTGCTCGGTGCTTTAACCACTGCTTCTTACTTACCCTGTCCTTTGCCTCCCATAGTGAAAGGAGGGGCACCAGAGGACATGTTGATTTGCCTCCATAAAAAGATACTAGGATGAATGACCAGATAGGGGCATGGGACATCAAAACAAATGTACAATGCCTACAAAGTAACAGAGAGCTAAAAAACAGCCACAGTGAGTTTTTCCAGAAGAAATAGTGGCATACCATTCTAGTTCTTTTAAGAGGATAGTTGACTCAGTGAAGAAGAGGGGAGCAGGTGGTGGGCTGAATGTTGACCTTTGTAAGGCCCATAACTCTATCCCTTGCAACTTTCCTATAAGCAAACTAAGAAAATATTGTCTTGCTGTAATTACCATAAGACGGGTACACAAAATCATAAAATACTGCACTGAGAGCCCAGTTATCAATGGTTGACTGTCAGACAAGAAAAATATTTGAAAAGAGGTACCATGGTGGTCAGCCCCAGGTTTTAGCCTATGCAGCATTTTCATTGAGAATTTGGATGATAAAGCAGAGAGTTCACATACAAAATCTGCATACAATATCGTGGCAGGAGTGGGAGAAGGGCATCACCAGTCCTTTAGAGAGCAGGTTTAAAGTTATCTTCATAAGTGGGAAACAGGCCTAAAGCTAACTTGATAAAATCTCATAAGGAAAATAAAACTGTCTCTCATCAGGAAGAATACAAAAGCAAAAGCGCTGCTCCAAGAAGCCTCCTTCAGAGTGGCTAGCACATCGGCTCCTGCAGAGAAGGGACTACACTACTCCACAGAGCCTCCAGCTCCATCTGCCTGCAACTTCTCCACACAAACCCATGTCCCTGCAACAAGGCACATCCTGACAGTGAGGGGCCAACACATTCTCTCCAAGCCACTTTTAACATTCAACACTTAATCCGTTATGCATTAGAAATACCAAAACAAGTAATAGGCAGTATTGTTCAGGCACCTTCCCAAATGATCAGTTAAAACCTTATTGCCAGATTATTTAAACTGGTCACTCCTTGGTCTAGGCCCAGATTTGTGCATTGAGACGGAAGTTGTTCAGGTGTTAGATCTCAGCTGGTGATCACCTGACAGTCAACCTGAACCCTTTCTGTTAACAGATACGAAAAGAAGAAATACAAACAAAAGCCCCAAACATTTGCCATCTAGGAGTCTGTGGACTACTGGGGTCTCCTCTGACCAGTCCAGGCGTGGAAGGTTTTTAAAGAAATACTTTGCATTCATCCTTATCAATATCTTTATCAATCCTTTATCAACAATAAAAAGCCATGTGCCTTAACCTTGATTCTGTCTCAGCATTGGGAATCCCATTGTGTCAGAAAGGGTTAACAGCCTGCTGTGCTAAGGTTAGGAGGTACCTGTCAGGAATAATTAGAAATGCACATTCTCTCAATGATTTGGCAGAAGTTAAACAATTAGATATACCCCTGTCTGGGAAACTTAAAAGATCTCCCACATCTGGGGAGGTTGGACTCGGTGACCTTTAAAAGGTCCACTCCAACTGAAAATACTAAGCAACACTATGAAGTTTTTCACTTGCAAGAGCCTGGGGAGTCCATGATACAGTTTCACAAGAAAAACTACACCATCACAACACACACTGGAGAAAGTCCTGAACACCAAGGGTTTCACTAAGCCTGGGGGGAGCTCCCCTAGCACCCAACATTCAGGGGACAACAGTGGGATAAGGAGAAGCCTGGCTGGCACTGGAAGAGGTGACGAGCAGCAGCAGTTCTGCTGGGTTGGAGAAGGAGGTGAGACTTGGCTCCAGCTCTTCCACAGAGGCAGGATTGGCCTAGGGAGCTGAGAGGACCAAACGTTTTCTGCTGCAGGCTCCCTCCCTGCCCCACTGAGATGGTCCAAGTCACAGGGTGAAGCTGCTTTTGGGCAATTGCGGTTAGTGCCTCCTCCTGCAAGCCCCTGGCAGGGCACAGCTACTGTATCCTGCTCCAACTTAGCTATCACCAGGCCTGGCTAGAGCCTCTGACACTGACTCGCCACCGGTGTGGGACAGTACACAAGAGACAGAAAGGGGTATTTTTCTCAGCTGCACACATCCAGCCCTAGGCTAACATGCTGAAAGGAAAAACCTGCACCATAAAAGTGCAAACCGATGAGAAAGGATAAATGACTACTCAAAGTTAAAATTCAGGCTGCAATTCCATAGTGAAATAGTCAAGCAAAACTGTGGATAATAGGCAGGGCTACATCATAAAAAGTTCTCTATAGGGATGACTCAATCACGCTGTCACATAGTTATCTGCTTAAATCAGCAACATCTGATGCTCCTGAGCCATTGTGGTTGTTTGCAGACTCAAGCAGTAGATGATTCAAAAGTAAGTCCTCCCTTTGTTAAAACTATGCCACTTTATAAATTAATTGCATTTAATCACATGATCAAAGCCAGACTTTGTCACTGATGAAAACCAATGTAGTTTAGTTATTATATTTCATAACTTATGCTACTTCAAACTACTGAAACATTTAAAAGCAGAAAGCGTTTTGCCAGTCTTCAGAGACTTCAGAGACCCAGTCTGATTTAACCACACCCTTACAATAAAAAGTACAAGTTAAACCTAGCTTTCACAAAGTTACAAGCAAACTAGATCTGTATTTCTTTGTCAAATATCCAGCATCCTGCAGAAATCCAGGAGAAAAAAGCGCCTGCACCACTGCTCAATTCGCCATTTTTTTCTTCCACATAACGCCCACATAATATTCTTTATTATTCTAGTGAGAACATTACACGCCTTTGAAAGAGTCTCAATTTCAAGGAAACTCTTCGAAGTGTTATATTTGCTTTAGCAGCGCTTGTTACTTTTGCTTGACTTTGTGTAAATGAAGCTGAAGTTATGCGAGAATACTTCCTTTGTTCAAGGACAGAGATGTCAACATAAAATCACTCTCTCATCCCAGAGAAAGAACTGTCTGCCAATTTTGCAGTGGGCCAACTGTTGGGACACTGGAGTACAGGAGAAAAACAAGCAAATGAGGACTGAAGTGAGCTCACAAGGAAAGTATTCTGCCCTGAGGGATGTTTACCTCCTAAATGCGGCTTATAGGCTTCTTTTACAAATACTGCTCAGACTCAGCAAGATAGAGGGGCAGTGAGATTTTATGCAGCAACAATGATTTCACTTTTGTGGATACACAAGTCTCTCTGTTGTTAAAACATGTATTCAAACATACAGCTCATCTGCAACCATTTATAAACTTGCACATGTAACAGAGGGTATATAAATCCCTGATTTATAGAGACCAGCAGCCCCTCTTTGCACACATTTGTTTTTTAAATACTCCTATAGATCTTTTTATTTAGCTTTAAGTGCAGCTTTGCTGAAAGTGAATATTTGGAAGAATGAGATTTATTTCAGAATTAAGTTGCTATGAAATGTGTCTCTTAACTGTCACTAGCTTTGATTAAATTCTAGTTTTACAGTTACAATCCATATGATTAAAATTGGGACAGTTTTGGTCCAAGCATTGAGAACTATTTCAGCCCAGTTCACAGAAAAATACATGTGTGCCAGCAAATAAAGGATTCTATATTCTTAATAGTACAGCATCTAAAAAAGAGGAAAAGGTAATAATCACAAGTAAAAATTCCACATTGCAGCTACATTAAGGATAACTTTTTATGAAGAACTTTGTAGCACAGCTCTTCTGAGTTGCTAGGGTGACTGGAGGCAGGGTGTGTGGGGGTGTGTGTGTTGTTTTGTTTTAAGACTCAAACACTCAGTGGCTCAAACTCTGCTAGCAAACTCAACCCCACCTTTCAAAACTGGCACAAAGGCTATCACAATAAACACTGAATACACATTTTCACCTTCCCCCAAAACACTGGACAGTGTTTCTTACCTATTTGGTCCTCTGGAATCAGGGATTCGATTGGGGGATCAAGTTCAGAGCTTTGGGACAAATAGTTCTTGACTTGGGTCATGAACTGCCGAATCGTTTGCAACATATCAGTACTTGAAACATGGCACTCCTTGTTTTCCTGAAGAAAGCTGATATAGTCCTGCACTAGGCATCCAAAATAAGTGCGTTTGTCCCGGGACATCTCTGCAATTTTCTTAACCATCCTCTTTTCAGGGGTCATGAAGGAACTGAAAACTCCACTGACTTTCCGTAGCTGAGATTTCACAATCTTGGGAAGAACAAACGAGCTGTTTCTTTTCTTCTTGGGCTTCAAGGGGGGTGCCATGCTCTCTTGGTCACTTTCCCCCTCAAAATCCTCCAGGCTGCTGTTAGTGTCCCCCTCATAGCCGAAGAGCGGCATGCTGCGATCGAAGTCCAGCGAGTCAGATGAGGAGGTGGAAATGCTCATGTCGCTCAGTCTCTGCCTGCCTCCATTCCACGGTATGTGTGACTCAGAGCTGGTAGCTGCCGTCTTCTTGGCAGCTGCCGGAGCTGGTTCAGGCAAGGCTTCACCTGGAGCGCATGCAGCTTCAGGCACATGCAGCGAGCTGCTGCCAGGTCGAGTCACTGCTGCGGTCTTTGAGCTACCTTCCACCTCCAAACAAACAGCCTGCTTCTTCAGCCGAGGAGGCGGAATAGGGGTTGGTTTATTCTGCAGCAAATCCAAGCCTCTCTCTTTCTTATGGTTGACTGTTTCTGGCATGCTTGCCTGCTTTACAGTCCTGGAAAGCTGTGGACTCGTCAGGATGCTATTAATAGAAGGAGGTGGTGGCCGGGGTGGGGGGGAGCGAGGCCTGGCTGTGCCATTCACATCTTGAGTTCTCGGGCTCTGCCTTTTCAGACTTCCACTGACATCCTGGCTGTGCACTTTTAAGAAGAGAGGATTAATGAAACACAGCGCTCCGTTGGTCTGGCTGCACTCCAGCTCCGAAGGCGTTCTGGTTCGTATAGAATGCACTCCATTTATAAGGCAGAGCTGACGTGAGTCTTTACAAGCACTATCCAAAGGCACAGGCTTATGGGGAGGTGAAGGATCTGGGGGGCTGCTGTTAGCCAGGGAGCTCCAAAAGTCTGAAAATCATCATTATGTTAATGTAAGAATGCAAAATGCCATGCAGGTGGCTTTCAGAACATTCAGCTGAACATCACCAGTTTCAAGTATTAAGAGATTTAAACAAGCTTTTATTAATTCTAGAGGGGGAAAAAAACCCCTGCCAAGCGAACCTCTTGAAGTGCCACCAGGCATAACTGCATACTATTCTCCGGGAGCGTCTCTTTCTCATTTATAAATATCATGACCACTGCATAGTTTCAAATCAGTACACTGAACTAAGCTTAAAAATAAACTGAGAAGGAAAGAAAGGCATGGAGACTGTAACACAGTAATGCTTATCAACTTGAGACTGAAATGAACATAAACTACTCATTAGGATCTCACTCAGGAGAAATAAGCCTAGATTCTCAGCTGGTATTAATAAGCTCATTCCATTAAAGACAACAGTTAGGCTGATTTATACCAGCTGACGGCTGCTTATAGCAACTCAACAAAAAAATGAGTTTTGGTTTCTTTTGATAGTGAACAAATGACACTACATATGAAAAGACAGCTCACGTTTTGCTGTGGTTGTGCGCACACACAATCATTAGCTACGCACGCCAAGTGCTTGTGTCTCTTTAAGAGCGCTGGCCTGCAGCCCTGCCTTTGCAATGGTGACACAGTTTGCCTGAGGTTTTATACTGTCAGCAGCACATCAATAGACTGAATCTGCAGTCCCACATCAGCAGTGTGGAAAACCTGTGCTAAATCAGGAATTTTCAACCAGCCAAATCTCTGCAACCAGCTGCAGCCTCCGCACCTGTCCCAGCAAAGTGTCAGCATGTTCATGAAACCGAGTCAGTGGCAAACCCCATCAGCTCCTGAAGGTATGAAGATTGAAACCAGCCAAGCCCTGGAATACCAGGGGAGGGAGATTTTGTTAAAATTTGCCAGTCTTGACACAGCCTCTTTTTCTGTAGTGTCAAGATTCCACATTTGGGCTGTTGACCAATGCCACCTGGGCCCAACTGCATGAATTTCAAGCAGTCCACAAGAGTGTCAAATGCCTAACAGTGATGCCCAACAGCTGTGTCTTGCCTATAGGGCAGAAGACAGGAAATAGTTCCTGGTGACAGGCTGCTGCCAGAGAACACATGTAGGCACAGACATATTTCTCTACATAGTCATGCAATGCTGCTGGTTTTGTCCTGCTCCGTGACTTCACATCCTGCCTGCAGATCCCTCACCAGACTGGCCAGTGTGTCTGGCACATGGGCTGTTGTAAACACGTATGATGTAAGCACCGCTGCAGGTGAAACAAGAGACTGAGAGGGGAAACCTTATGTTCAGCACATGAAACATTACAGGTTGGCAACAGCCTCGGCACCTTTACCACCAGTTCTTCCTGATGTAGTTTGCTGGGCTATGTGTTGGCCTGCCTTGTTCTCCCTCTGAACCTAAAGCACAGCAGAGCTCTGAGAGGAGCTACAAACCTCCCTGTTCAGACCAGGGTGTTTTGTGCCTATGTGTTGCTTAAGGAAAGCTCACAACAGAAAGGGCCCTTGAGAATTTAAGGCATCTCTTGGGTCCACAAGCATTGAAGGGATGACTTCCTGGTATGACTTCCTTGTCTTTTGCATGTGGACACCTAAAACTCTATCAAAATCCCAGCTTTTTTTGTCTGGTTTTCGCTCGCAGAAACCATGATCTGATGTATAGAGGTAATTCATCCCAAATACACCAACCACATAGTTGACAGTGATCCATCAATCTCCTCCTCAGCTTTCAAATGTATTAGCTTAAAGAAATAACACATACAACGTAGACAGAGACTGTCCAAGAGCAAGACTAACTCTACAGCAAGGCGGCCACAGCACTCTCAGGTACCAAGGACAAAATCATTTTGGTTAGCCTGGAAAGTTTGCTCAACACCCCACTATCATCTCTTGTGGAGAAACTCACCTCTAAGGCTTCCAAGTGTCACTGGGAGACTGTCTTCACTACACTGTACCCCAATCACACCTTTTTTTTCTCCTCCACCCAAACACCCAATCAATAGTTCTACATTTGCCTCTATTCCCACAAAAACCCATACCTTCATCTAATTACCTAAACTTGCAGATAAGTAGTGCAGAAGTCACTTGTCTGCTCTCTGAAACAAGACACTTAATTGCATCGCAATTAATTTAAATGCAAAGCAGTGCAATACTTCCCTGTGTACGGCTTTGCTGCGAAGTCCCATTAAATAGTTCTAGAGAGCCTCATGCTAACACTCCGATTTAGTGGATCTGTTCCTATATCAAAAATGATTCAAAACATTTACTGGGACAAAGACTACCAACAGTCAACCCTCCCTTCCTCCGAAAGGAAATGAGGCCATCAGCACTTTGCAGGAGTTGCTCAAGGATTCTTCTGGGTGTAGCTCACATTTCAAACTCCGACAGGCTTTGCACCTCATTGTCACAAGTGGGAAAAACAGGGAGAGCACGCCGCCACAGTCAGGCAAGTTAAGGTATGTTTTACAATAAGCCTTTATTGAGCTGTAGCAGTCAAGTGATGCAAGGATATGTTCTTGCATTTTCTATTCTTATTTTAAAAATTTCACCATGCCAATG
This sequence comes from Nycticryphes semicollaris, assembly GCA_013400055.1. NCBI lineage: Eukaryota > Metazoa > Chordata > Aves > Charadriiformes > Rostratulidae > Nycticryphes > Nycticryphes semicollaris. The sequence goes on along the minus strand of VXBJ01007649.1, from coordinate 294,226 downwards.
CACATGGATACACTCTGAAGATCCTATGCATACACTCCTTTTTTTTTAATATGCTACTGCATTGAGCATTTCAAAAAAAATCACCATTCTAAGATCGCACATCAGTCTGAACAGATGTTTTCTTACCAGTGAACCCCATCTCCTACACACTCCTGACAACTCCAGTAAACCATCAAGCTAGTGCCTGCTACATGAGCTCACAGCCAACATTGGAGGAGAAGCTACATCAAAATAAGGATTTTAAGACTTGCTTTGCCCAAAGGCTGTACAGAGAGGGGAGAGAAAAAGGAAGGAAGGAAACAGCACTAACAAAAATATCACAGGAGGCACAGAAGGAAGAGCCCCAAGCTCACCATTTGGCAACTACAAAGTTTGGCCTGCCTAATAGGAGAAGCTGATTTTCTAAATGAAATCTATATCATCACTGATCAATATGAACTATTTACTGATGCAGTCTATTTCCTCAAGCTTATAGCAATGCTACAGGGAATGACATCTATGTAGAGATCTACTTACTCAGTCCAAGCTGAGCAATCTCTTCAAGCTCAGCTTCTGTCTTTGCTGCAGCAATAGCATGAGGCAACTTCAGGGTGAATGGAAGGACATCCCTGTTGTCAAGAAGAAAAGCAGTTATGGTTTTCATGACAACATCCATAGTTTTCAAAAGCATTTGTTTTCAACACTGGTAGTAGCTGAGCTCTGATTCTTGTTTTCTTCTTCAGCTGTGGCAGGGAGCAAGAGACTTAAACACACAGCACAAAGTGAAAATATTACCAACCCTAGGCCTTCTTTACACTGCAAAATGTTGCAAAGTGCAAATATCAGTCAAGTTCCCAGAACTCTCTTTTAGGCTCATTTCCACAGAGTCATTCAATATTTTCTCTCATCACATCAGAAGCTTTTACACCTGGTCTTTTACAAGTATACCAGTGAGATTAATCTTTCAACAAAGCTTCTTATGTTCTAAATATGCTATTGCTTGCTCTTAAAGTAGAATTCCAGTTCTCAGAATAAAAGTTTAAATGAGTACTTGGGCAGCTACCCTAAAAATTTCTAAGCTGGGATGATTTCATGCTATTTTGTCGTAGGCTGAAAACACACTTTATTTAAAGAAGTCTTCATAATTTATTCTTATATTAGGTTTATCTTCACTGCATACTAGAAGTTAAATGGATGTTTACAAAGGGAGATGCATAAATGCAGGAACAACACAAGCCATATCCAGTCTAAAAAGCCATTATACAGAAATTTGAAGGGACAAAATTGCTTAACCACATGAAGATTGTATGGGTACTGTCATCAACCAATATATACCTCTTGACTGCCCAGTTGGTACTGGTACACCCTCAAACAACAGTGCATGCTAAACTGCAAAATCTGTAGCAGTATCTATGTAATTAAGAGTAAATAAGAACAAGTGGAGCACAGGAATCCTAGAAAAAACTAGTATCACCTTTCCCCC
>VXBJ01007649.1:271200-292729 GCA_013400055.1 Nycticryphes semicollaris | reverse complement strand
AAGGCTGTGAACAAACGAGCCATCTGTTGTAGCACAGACAGCTAGTGGGATTTTATCACAAATATTCTCTACGTTGTGTGTTAACTTGTTGAAAATAACACCACTCAAATTCAAGTCAAGCATACGCTTAAGACTGATACACTAAGAAGTATTTGAAAAGACTTTGAAAAGACTCTTTCAACATTGTACCAGAGATAATCTAGACTCTAGAACATCATGGACTCAGTACAAACATAGGCAACCCTTGATTCCTCATACAAACTTTCTTTGCAAGAAATTCCCTCTAGTTTTAGGAAATCTTCCTAGTTTTATTGTGATGTACCAAATGGTACTCTCTTTCTATCTACCTACCGCTTCATCAAGTAGTCTATACATTATCTTCTCGAAACCCCAGCAATGCTAAACTGCTGCCTGAAGGTGACAAGGGAGCTGGGTAGATGCTGCCACTTAAAAAACATTAGGCAAACAGAAACACTTAGGATGCTTCTCAACCAAATGGGAAAATAAGCATCTGCTTCCAAAAGCATACGCACAAAGAGCGAGCTTCATTTACTAAAATTTCTGGACAGGTTTGCAGATGAAGTTGTATTTAATACTGGCATATGTGGGAGGGTTTGCTGCTAAAGCTGTGTTTAAGAAGATGCACTAGGAAAGCTTCAATACCATGTCTAAGTTGTGATGGACACTCTTTTCACTTCTCCTTCCTCAAAGGGCAACAAGAAAAAGAACATATGGGTGAAAAGCAATTTGTATGGGCTTCCAGGAGGCCTGACTGCATCAGGACACTAAATACACTGGCATGACTGAAATACCATTACGAAAATTAAAACCACTTTGCAGAGACATATTCTTACTTAAGACACTCATGAGTAAGGCAACAAGCTACTCTGTGTGGGGGCTTACTACTAGCAAACATGAAACAAATTGGAGCCTTTGTTCAAAGAAGAGAAATAAACTAATGTAAAGAAATCTACCCTTGCTGCATGCAGGCTCTTAAAGCAAATTTACCAGAGCCTAGCTAGTGCACAGAGCAAAGAGTGACAAGATAAGGAAGCTCTCATCATTAAATTGCTTTTGAATGGAGTTTCAGATCATTTCTTATCTGAGTGCTGACCAATTACTTATGTGGTATAAACGCTTCTTTCATCACATGCTCGCACGACTTGGCAAAATGGAGGCCTATATCTAAGGGGGTCTAGCTGCTTCTCTCTTTTTAGGCTGAACATTAGGAAAGAATTTTTCACAGAAAGAATGGTCAGACACTGCAATAGGCTGCCCAGGGAGGTGGTTGTGTTCCCATCCCTGAATGTATTTAGGAGTCATTTAGATGTGGTGTTGGGGGATATGGTGTAGGGGAGGAATTTGTAGAGTAGGGCAGATGGGGTCTCTTCCAACCCAAATGATTCTATGATTCTCCACCATAAACAAAAACATGAAATACAGCAAACTAAGTGCATCCCTAGTGAGCGTTTCCCACACCAGAAATTGCCACTGTCACTGCTAATTAGCAACCTCGCTGCAGCAAAAGGACCAAGACCAAGAGTTGCCTTTCCCCCATTCCTTCAGAAAGCATGCAGATGTGTGGCTTGGCTGTGTTCTGCCTGTGAATATACGTCAGGCTTAAGCATCAGTCTGGAAGTTTTCACCAGTAAGCTAAGGTCAAATTGAAAACAACTTAAAAAGATAAAAAACACTAACTATTTTTCCCCTGCATACCACCTGGAAAACAAGTTGGGCAACCATAAACTAGAAAGCTGATAAGGCTGTTTTTGTTGTTCACAATTTACATTCACATCTCAGTTGTCATATTCTGCACTGGGATCTGACATTTTTCCATTATGCTCCAAAAATGCTTTTTACTAGCAATTCTGAGAAATGGTGCCTATTTATGATGCTAATTAAATGCGTTACGGAGCAGTTAAGAAAGCATCACAAGATATCAGCTAAAATAAAGTTCATCTTGGCAACACCTCATGGCTGGGTGGGTAGCATAACAACAGCCCTCCAATAATCAGCACCAAATAAGACAGAGAGACTAGCTTCCAGTTCTCATCTCATATTTCCCACATTACCTTCTAAGACTACCCAGGAATAATTGTATATTAACAACATAAAAGTCCTTAAGACTCTTTTTTCAAGACATTCTAGCAAACATGACTCAGAACATAACACCATCTTACCTGCTAATACAGTAGAAAGCAATGAGCCTGAATAAATCAGCAAAACTTATTCCAGACCCCTCCAAGGAAAATGCTGCAAAGAAAGTTACAAGAGGGAAAGAATCACACATCTATCCACCATTTGCTTAAAAGTACTTAATAAAATACTTCTCAGACTTCTGCATAAAATTAATAAGTTTGTACTATAGCTACTGTTTGGTTAAGAGAGAATGACTGTGTGGAGGAGTATGTGTCTCCGATAAAAGCATTTTCAAGAATATACTATTAGTCTTGGTAGTGGCTTTGGTTCTGTTTTGCAAACATACTGTCCAGTTCCTGGGAACCAGATTAAATGTGATCAGAATTGCATAGCGTTTTGCTAATAGTTAATAAATTAATAATTGAGGCTTTGTTTGCCCAGTGTACTAATACATCCAATTTCAAATCTCTTACTCCCTCCTCTTGCATTCCACCCTACTCGTTTTCTCATGCAGATGTGTTAGTGCCTAATAGGAAATGATAAATTTTCACTCACTTCAAAAACAAACAAACAAAAAACAACCAACCCACAAACATTTAACCTGAAAGCCCTTTAAAAAAAACCAAAAAACCGTGAGACAGTTCTGCTTCATGCCATTGCTTTACATAGTGGCAGAGGAAGACACATGGTATGCTTTTTATTTTTTACCACTCCATACCATTGGCTTTTATTGATATAAATACTTGTTCATGTAGTAATGACATAGAAATGATTGTAACTTCACTTACATTAAGCACATTCTGATTCTAGTGACAAATCTTACCCAATGACTACAAAGATCAAAGGAGCTCCCAGAGTGACATAGGTCTAAATGATCTAGATCTGGATGTGACTGAGACCAAATCAGAAGGAAGAGTATTTATGAAATACAAGGGTAGCATAAAACAGGTTCCTGCAGTACATGAACACCCATCTCCTGCAGTCTTGAGCAACTTCTACAAAGGGGTGAATGTGAAGTCCGCAATTGCTTCAGCCCACCCCGAGTTAAAAAAAAGCCAGATCATGGGGGTGAATCTTCGGCTGGTGTGATGTGCACACTGTCACTGTTTCACTGGTAGAGGAACACTTTTGCAATTCATCTCCCAAGGAGAGTACCTCCACTGCTGCAGATGCTTCAGACATCTGGGCTGAAATAAAGCAGATTCTCAGGCTTGGTGGGGAAAGCCAAAAGCCACACAGTGGCTTTGGATACCGCATCAACGCCTCTCAGCGAGTAGTGAAAGTGTAATTTTGTCAGTACTCCATGCTATAAGGCCAGCTTCCCCCCACCAAGGTTCTGGTGCTACTGACTGTAAAGTCTGCATGTGAACCAGAAGAAAACTTAAGTCAGGTACTGGTCTTTTATCCAGCCCTCTTACAGAAAGGCAGAGTCTTCTATATGCCTGGAAAGAGGGATTTCTTTAAAAGAGACACTACTAATGCAGACAGTAAGCAGATGATGTAAGAATGGGCTAAAAGAAGATGAGTCTTCAGATTCCTGACTACAATTAAAACCTCAGCTATGACTGGTGAGTAAAAGCATCAGTAGATACTTCCCCCTTGTGGTAAAATTTTATTCATGAAAGACAATATATTATTTTATTCTCTAGGGGAGAATATGGGATAGAAGGAATTCATTTTTGTAACAAGATTACAAACACAGCTTTAGATCACACTTAGATCAACTTGTCATTGACAGCTTTCTCTTCTCTTCACCATGCCTTGTTTGTAACGGGAACCAAAACCAGATACATAGAATTAACTTTTAGTTAGGGAAGGGAAACGTAAAGAGGAAAAGCTCAAATAAAAATCTCCATTTACTAATAGAAATAGAATTTAACTACAGACACTGTAGTTTAATCATGTTGCTGATTTTCTCCAGTTTCACTTTCTTCTTAAAATGAAGCATTTGCTCCACTTGCAGTCTCTGCACCACCTGCAGTCACCAGCTACAGCTTCCTTTTTCCATTCCTATATTTCAGCCATAGTCCGGAGGCTAATATGAAAAGTATTGGTGCCTAAATTATCTTTTCTTCCAATTTAGCAGTTAGAGGAAAGGGTGCAGCCAGAAATAGACATAAAATGCAAATCCACTTCTGGCTTTGTGACTGGTGCCCTCGTGAGGGTTTTGGCTTTTATGACAACAAGATATTCTTCAAGGAGTGTAGCCTGGCTAAACAGAGATGGGACACCTCTGGTTAGAAGAGGCAGTGGAATCTTTGGCAGCAGGCTGGCCAACTTGGTGAGACAAGTTTTAAACTGAACGACTCAGGGAACAGGTTCCAAAGTGGCAATGATCATGCCACTGCAACCATTTGGGGAATAAGCCATGCCAACCCGAGCAGCAACAAGTGTTCCTTAGTTGCCTCCCAAGATGTGAACTGGAAGAACAACCACCTCCAAAGTATGTATACCAATGCATGCAACCTAGGGAGAAAAGAGGAACTGGAGCTCGGCACCCAGTCAGAAAGTTCAGTTATACCTATGATATCATAAATATGGTGGGACAACTCACACGACTGGAAGATCACAGAATGGTGTGGGTTGGAAGTGAACTTTAAAGATCATCAAGTTCCAACCCCCTGCTATGGGCAGGGACACCTCCCAGTAGACCAGGTTGCTCAAAGCCCCATCCAGCCTCGCCTTGAACATCTGCAGGGATAGGGCACCCACAGATTCTCTGGGTCAACCTTGTTCCAGTGTCTCATCACCCTCAGAGTAAAGAATTTCTTCCTAGTATCTAATCTAAATCTCACCTCTTCCAGTTAAAAATTGTTCCTCCTTGTCCTATGGCTCCACTTCCTTATCAAGAATCCCTCCCCATCACCAAGATCACCCTGGATGGCTATAGACTGTTTCATAAAGACAGGTAGGGAAGAAGAGGAGTCATCATCGTGCTGTACTTTAAGAACCTTGAATGCATAGAAGTCAACTACAGCGACTACTGAAGCCCTATCGAGTGCCTCTGGGTCAAGACCAGAGGGTTTGTCTCCAAGGGGGATCTTAGAGTAGGCATCTGCTACTAGCCTCCAAACCAAGATGCTACGGCAAACGAAGCAATGTTTGGATCACTTAAACAAGCTTCGAGTCAACAGAACGTGGGTCTTATGGGTGACTTCAACAACCCAGACATTTGTTGGAAGAACAATATGGCAGTTCACAGTTCCTGGAACGCATAAAGGACATCATACAAATGTCAGATGTGCCAAGCAGGAATGAGGCACAGCTGGACCTGCTATTCACAAGCCAAGAAAACCTGCTTTGTAGTATCTCACTTAGTGATAGTCTTGGCTGCAGTGATCACAATATTGTGGAGCCTGGGATCCTGCTGAGCATGCTGAAGGTTAGTACAAAGACAAAGCTTTTACATTTCAGAACAGCAAACTTCAGCCCAGAGCTCAGTTGGGAAGGGATTCCATGGGAAGCTTCCATGGAGGGTAAAGCAGTTTGTGAGTGCTGGGAGTTGTTCAAGAACCCTCTCCTGGAAATATAAAAAAAGACAATCCCCTTTAAAGCTAAGGAAAGTAGGTGGAGCAAGAGGCCCCCTTGGCTTAACTTCTGAGTCTGCTCAAAACCGAAAAGAGAGGTGTATCAGAGATAGTGGGTATTGGTCTGCTTTTCTAAGAACTACAAGGACATTAACGGGGCCTGCAAAGATGCAGTTAGAAAAGCAAAAGTTGACCTTAAACTGAAATTGGCCAGATATGTCAAAACCTGCAAGAAAGTGTTCCTCAGGTACATAAACAACAAACAAAACCAGAAGAAAATATTGCCCAGCTGTTGAGCAGGAGAAGTGAATTAGTTATCAACAATGCTGAAAAGACAGAGGTTCTCAACACTTTCTTCGCCTCTGTCTTTACCAGCACCATTGGGTCCCAGGCCTTCGGAACAAAAATACAGGCTGATGCAAACACAGACCCACTACCAGCAAAGGAGGAGTTGGCATGTGGATTATTACAGGAGCAACCAATGGACCCTGACGTATCCACCTGAGGGCATTAAAGAGAGATGGCTGACATTGTTGTGAGGCTGCTTTCCATAATCTTCAAGATCAATGCACATCCCAGAAGACCGGAAGAAGGCTAAAATCACCCCCATCTACAAGAAGCCTTAAAGGAGGATCTAGGAAATTATAGGTCCATCAGTCTTACTTCAGTCCCTGGGAAAGTTATGGAATGAAGCCTCATAGGGGCTATCACAAGCCAAATGAAGTACATAGTTCGGAAAAGCCAACAGGGATTCACTAAGGGCAAATCATGCTTGACAAACCTGATTGCTTTCAGCAACACAGTAAACCTGCTAGGTTGATATGGGGTGAGCAGTGGACATCATCTACCTGGATTTCTCCAAGGCTTTCTATACAGCTCCCCACAGCACCCTCTAGGGAGGATGATCCTAGAGAAACTGATGTGTTACAGTCTAGACAAGTGGTCTGTGTAGTGGGTGGGGACCTGGCTGACAGGCTGCACCCAGCGGGTGGTGGTAAATAGCTTCTTTTCAGATTGGTAACCTGCCACAACTAGGGTTTCCTAGGGACTGATACTGGGCACAATGGTGTTTAACACCTTCACAAGTGATCTGAATTACGAGATCAAGTGTACCCTGATGAATTTTGCTGACGATACTACCCAGGTGGGAAGTAGCTATGTGGAAAGGGACCTGGGGGTCCTGGTGGACAACAAGCTCAATATGAGTGAAGAGTATGCTGCTGTGGCAAAGAAAGCCAACAGGATGGTGGGTTACATCAACACGGGCATCACCAGCAGAGGTAAAGAATTCATCATCCCACTCTTAATGGGTGCTTAATCAGGCCACACCTAGAATATCATGTTCAGTTTTGGTCCCTGCTATACAAAAGAGACATGGACAGGCTACAGAGCATCTAGAGAAGGGCCACAAAGATTATCAAAGGAATGGGAAGCCTGTCATGTCAGGAAAGGTTGAGAGAGAATTAGATGAAGATGGAGGCTCCCTCTTTACAAGGAGTCACACAGAAAAAGTGAGGAGTAATGGGTACAAATTACTCCTGGGAAGATTCTGGTGGGATGCAAGAGGAAAACTTTTCCCAATGAGAACAATCAGCCTTTGGAATAATCTCCCCAGGGAACTGGTGGACGACTCATCATTGGCCACTTTTAAGATACGGTTGGATAGGATGATGGGCCATCTTGTCTAGACTGTGCTTTTGCCAAGAAAGGTTGGACCGGGTGCTTTTTGAGATCCCTTCCAACCTGGTGTTCTATGATTCTATGATATTTTTCACACCCTCCCTCTAAAGAGATGAGGGGAGTATTGTTTTGAAACTGACTGGAACTCTAACATTTGCTCATTTTTATTAGGAAACAGGGAACAAGTATAGGTGGAATTAAAAAAAAAGAAAAATCATTGAGCTCACATCATAAACAGTTCCAAGCAGTTAAAATTGTTCTAGATATTACATTATGAAAAGCATACCACACCCTAATCTGTAGGCAGAGAGAGCTCAAGACAGAGTTGCATCCAAGAACGGTTCCCTGAGCACAAGGAAATCCAAGGTCATTTCATTGACAGCAGACAGGATTATAGACTGTGTTTCTACAAGAGAAGATAACTACCCATCATAATAATCAATAAATCCTGGATTCAGCAAGGTACATAAAATAAGTATTCCAGTTGCGTCCAGAACAGACCTATCCTCCCTTCTCCAGGATGTGCCCAACTCACTTGCAGAGCCTGCTGCAGACAGCATTTGACATTATTTGCAAGCCTTTGGGCATCTTCTGCTGTGGGTTTTACCAACACAGAGTGCTCCTGGCTCATGCAGGGTGACATATAGCTGAGAAGTATGTAACTTGCAACTTACTGTATGTACTTTCTTTTATTGCAAATTCCTTTAGGCAGGTCCCAAAGTCACCAGGCAGACGCAGAGAAATTACTTTCTTCTGCAATCTTGCAGATTTCCTAACCAGAAATATCTGTTGTAGAGAAGACAAGAGAACATGGTTTTAGCCTTGTCACATGTGCCTTAATAGAGACAGATTATCGACAAAAGAACCAGAAAAAACATCATGATCTCTGATCTATGTAAAACATCTCAGAATATTATTCAGTATCAAGTTCAACAGCACGGTGTAAAATGGCAGCAGAACATTTAGAAAAGCATCTTATCCTTCTATAACAGAAACATATGACACCAAATCCATTATGCTTTCTCTGAGCTCTCCATTTTAACATGCAGCAAGCCTCAAACCTTGAGCCAAGCTGCAGAGTCTGGAGGAGACTGAGCGTGGAGCACTCCCTATGTCTCACCAGCCTATTCATGCAGTCCTTCTGCACCATGATGAGGGTAGCATTAGAAACACGCCATCAGCCTCATCCAAGCAGACAGGGCCTGGTTTCCATCGTAGCTACTTTAATGCGGGCACCAGTGAAGGATAAAATGTTGTAATTTCCCATTTCTATTTCATTCTCATTATAGGGGAAACATACCTGTTACATACAACCCTGGTTAGCAAGGTCCAGCTTTGAAGCTGTAACTTCAGCAGTCTAGTTCTCAGCTCCAGAGGAACCCAAACTAGTCCTCCAGCACATCAGCCCAGGTAATGGGTCACCCTCCAACTGGTCCAGCTGCCAAGCACTCAAGAAGCCCTCACTTGGATTATCCAAAGCACAGAAAAAATGGAGGTGGGATGTTGGTTGGTTGGTTTGGGGGTTTTTGTTTGTGTTTGTTGTTTAACACTTGTATCAGATAAATTGAAGTGTAACTTCTTACCCCAGGAGGCTGGGCCTGCAGAATTTCCATGGCTTCAGCATCATTCAGACCAAGCTGCAGCCACACAGGGTGAGTATGGAGGAGCTTGTCCAATATGCTTAGCTTGTTGGATAGGCTGTCATATCCAGAGTCCCGGGGGCAGCTTTTCACATCATTTTTCTCAGGAGAGACATTATCCATATCCTTTACTAGACTGAAAACATTTGGAAAAAAAAAAATTAGACATGCTAACCTCCTATAAGCAATCACTCAGTTCAGCCGAGTTATCACAAAGCTCTGCTGGCACCCTGGACTGGTATTTCTCCTACTGAGAATTCATATAATTATTATACACCAAAAGTCTTATTCATAAGTGGTTTTTTTTTTTTTTTTGTCTTTCACTTGTCCTCCATTGAACTGCAAGCTTTAAGATAAGCCATAGCATTCTTCTATTAGCTTGCTGAAATTTGGCAATCACATCAGTTACAGGTATATACACTTAACATTATTGATTCAACATTTAACCTCCTTTCTTTGTTCACATTTGGAAAAACTTCTCTCCAAAGCTGTTTATGCAATTCAGGTATTTTTATTCCTAGACAGATTGCAAAAGCTGCAACCTACAGAAATCTTCCTTTTTCCTGCCTGCCAGAAAATCTGTCCAAGACACTGACAGTGGAGCAACCCACTACCTGTAGACAACAACTGCACCAAACACAAGCACTTTCTGTTTGCTTGTAGGGATTATTTTCACTACAGCAGCTCACAAACTAGCATTACTTCATCTTATCCCCAGACTACTGTCTTTGCTCCACCAGCCCTGCCATCTTCACAGCTGTGTATTCACCTTTATTCTCCTCTGCTAATGAGTGATCAGAGACCTCAGTCAGGAGAAAAGAGAATAAAGAAGAAAAAAAAAGGGAGGAAAAAAGGATAAATCCCCCAAATAACCCTAAGGCACAGCTTCATTAAGAAATCATCCTAAGCAGTAGTCATTTTTTATGGTCCATACCCCAGATTCTCTAAATATTTAGATTTTTGCCATGAAATGTCCTTACTTCACATTTTAGTACTATACTTCCCAGGATCAGAAGCAAGTAAGGAATTGTGTATTTATGCTCCTAATTCCTTTGGCTCTGGATCAACTCCTATGTGAGAAATAAAGGCTATGCTACACGTGAATGTGACAAACTAGTGTAAGGTTAAAATTTATTTGGGGCAGGGAAGCTCAAGTTACTGCTAAATTGAGTAATGGAGTACAGTTCTTGAAGGCTACAAATACTTGTTATGTATTAAAAATCCAAATAAACAGAATACTGAGAACTTTTTTTGTTTATGCAAAGCTTCACCATCATTCAAATAGTACGGAACACCCAGTACAATTGCATTTGTGTTGCTGGTTCAAATTCCTAATTTCTGAGCTAGAAGTACATCCTGTGATTCTTCCACTGCTAAAAATCACTACAGAACAGTAACTCTGGTAACAGCTTCCTGATAGCAATAACTGAGCATAGACAAAAACCCTTGCAAGCTCAAGATCTGACTCACTAAGATGTCAGGCACAGAGGTTGTGTTCCCCCTACAGACCTTTTCTGACAGCAGAAGAGGTCCTGAGCAGCAGAGGGCAACACAGCTGCACTTCCTCACTACAAACTGTCCAGAAGTTTTTCTGAACTTTGTGTTTTGCACAGGGCAGCAAGCATCATTAACAGCCCTTACCACCATCATGTCAACTACTGTACCCAGAGCAAGTGGGTAGAACTTTCACAAGCACAATAGCACGGAGTACTTAAAAACAAACAAAAATTCCACCACCTCCTCCCAACCTCAAAACAAAATGCACCAAACAACCAACCAACCAAACTATTTTTGTAGCTTTGGGCATCAACTTGCAGCATCTCTGGAAAGGGCTAGAACAGAAAGTAAATGTGGTAAAGAACTTTCACTGCATGATCAGGTAAGTACAGATATAATCACTGAAACTTTTCATTACCTGGATCAACTATCACCTTGATCACCTGTGTGTCTCTCCCTTTTTGACCTCTTTCTCTGTTTGCTTATTTATGACATGATGCCTTTTAGATTTGCAAGGCATCTAAAATGCCAGTGATCTTCCCTCCTGAGTGTCAAAAGCTTTTAGTATTTGCCAATATGCCTTCAAGGGGCACAAAATACACAGGAATATGTTGTGTGCAGAAAGGAAGTAGTGTTTACATCAGTTAAAAGGTTCTGAAACTGACACAGCAGGAATCCTGGGTTCCCCTTTCAACCACAGTCCCAGCGGAACCTAGTGTTGTAATGTACAAGTCTCCACGAAAGCCAAATCATGAATCATAAAAGCGTTTTCATGAGCTCTACCTCCAGTAAATATTGTTCAGAAATTCCACTTGCCTTCAGAGCCAGTCAGCAGTGTTACAAAACAAAGATAGCTGTGACAAAATGCAAATTTATACACTGACACTGGCTGCGGGCTTAACTAGATAGACAAGAGGTGGAAGCTAAACATGTTGTAAAGGGAACATGTCTGAGAGAGAAAAATGTCTTGCCTACCACAGAAAGTTTATGTCACATGCAAGAAAAGGCGAGTGACTGGTATCAGCTGTAAGGCCTGGCACTGCTTGTTGCCATGAAATAACTAAAGCTAGTAAAGGTTTGCATGTGTACTTAAGGTCACAGTGTTCCTCTTCAGTATGGCTAGATTAAGGTTGCCAAACACACCTGAACTGATATAAATTGGAAAACTCATTTGAATAGGGAGCTGTCAGGTTTTTAGGACATCCAGGTACTTATATGCACAATCCCTCCCACATTCTGAGATCCAATGAGGAATGCAATGCATGAGCCCACACCTTACTGACCTAGACACACATGCACCTCCTTCTTGCAGCTGCTTCTGCCCCCTCATGAAAGAAGCCAAAGATTTTAAGTATCTGATCTCAATGAGAATTCCTGCCACTCCTAAACACTACCAATTCAAATGACCCTGTCACACCTCAGTTCGATCAGTATTAGTATGTTACTGCAATCTGCAGGAACGTAAACTAGGAACAAACAACACTCCAAAAAAAAATTATTTCCCATCCAAATAAGAGGCAGAGAGAAAGATCAGACCTGGTGAACTCTGGCAACAGCATAGCTTGAAAAAAAAACAAAAACCCACATCTGGCACACCCCATACAACCTACAAGAAGCCATTTCCCAAGGTCCAGGAGGTAAACAATCAAAAAGTCCATTGATCTGTTCTGACAGCCTATTTGAAATGGTTTAGCACTACTGAGCATCACAGTCTGAGTGTGGCTTTTATTCTTAAATTTATTTAAATTTAATCGGGTGCTAAAAATATATCCCTGACACATGTGAGTTCTTGAAGTTTGTCGTGTCTTAGAGATAGACTGCATATTTATTGGGGATTGAGATGTGTGTGTAACTTCTTTGGAAACAACAACATGTAAAGAAGAACCATTTTAATTTCTCACAAATACCTGATTAGTTCAAGTGTGCAGAATAAGAATGCTAGCAAAATATGCTGTATATTATGCAGCAATTAAATTTATCTCTTGGTTTTACTTTTCAGGGTTTGAGGTTCTTTTTGTTTGTTTTTGGGGGTTTTTTTGTTGTTGTTGTTTGGGATTTTTTTCCCTTTCTATTTTTATTTTTTTACAGTGACTCCCAATAAAGGCAGTCTGAGTAGGTCACATTAAACTCAAAACTGAAACACAAATCAGCCTCTATGGATGGTCTACTTTAATGTAGGGGTACTACACTGGTTCCTCTCCAGTGGGAGAGGTGTTTCAATGCAACTTGCAATGAATTAAAGAAAATAAATGATTCATGCAAATTTCCTTTGACTTGAGAAAATGCATAGGCCTGTGGGGAGCAAACAGAGGTATCTGCCAAGATAAACAATGCTGTACTGCATCCCGACTAGACTTAGCTCACAGTATAAAGGACAAGGAATAGGTTGAAGCCTGTAACAAGGATGATCCTCTCCCTCATACCCACAGGGCTGTAACATAAATAGCACCTTGAAAAACAGAAGCTTCTAATGTCTCTCCCATTTTTTTTTAGTGAGACTTGGGACAATGAGCAGATCTGCTCTCTGAAACTACTGACAACCTCCTGCATTGACAAACACTGTCCTGAGGAACAGACACCGTGAAGGTGCATCCAGCTTCTCTGCACATCCTATCAGAGTCACCAGTGCTGTTACATAGGTTTCCGGTGTATAATTAAACTAAGCCAGCTGCTGCAGGATTTACACAAATACATGCACACCTCTTTATGGAAGAGCTTACCGACACTTCTGAGGGCACGAGAGGAGTTGTAGGAAAGACCTAGATGGCCATGAGCACTTAAGGGATCCAGTCTGCTCCCACACTGTGAAAAAGGCTAGTTATCAGCCCAAATGAAAAAGCACCCTTTGGTTTAGCTTATCCCAGATGCACTAACCAGGAGGAGGATCATAGTGAGAGGCCAGGTGATACTATAACAAAGATAACAAACTTGCACTTGAATGTGTGTACATTTCCTCATTCATTTTTTTGCCTGGATTAGCCTCTGCTTTTTGGGTACTTGCACACCAGGATCATGTTACCCAGGGGGAGGAGGGGGAAGACAGAGAAAAGAGGAGGTCTGCTCTTCGCCCATGGCAGTAGGATGCTCAGCATCTCCCCAGGAAAGCAACTTCACACACCTTGCTGCCAACTCTTTGCCACAGTGCAAATGTTTGCAAAAACACAGCTCTGTGTCCAGATTCATTGCTCTCCTACTCTACTGTTACACAGCAGGGAAGAATATTCCTCTTGTTTCAAATGAAAGGACAACAAGAATGGCAATAGACAGGTAAGTTTAATATTTCTAAAATTACAGATGAGCATGAACCTTACTCCAGTCCCATCAAAGACTTCCCACAGTTAACCCTGTTTGAATCCTCACTGCAGAAGTACCTGAATTTCTGTAAATCCTGCAATCTAGCAGGCCTCAATCACACCAGCCTAGCCTATACAGTCATATCGAGTATCAGCTGGGAGAGAGGGTAATAGTTCTCCTGTGCATTATCAGCACTCCTCAGCAGCTAGACTGTCACTCTCTTCTCCATCCCATTACAGCTAAGGGATAGGACAAGCTGCTGGGGAAAAAGTTGTTGAATACTTGCCTACCTATCAACAATAACAAGCAATTCACTGTGCAAGACACAGAAGCGTAAGGGCTGTTCAGTGCAAAACATGAGGGAGGGAGCAAAGTTCTGCCCTTGTTTCTGTCATGGTAACAAAGCAGGAAGGGAATAAGCTTCAGCAGCTGCCACCACCAACAGCTGATCCTGCTGAATGACCACTGATTCACTTCACAGGCACTAAATGTGTGGGCTCTTTCCCCTCACTGTCATTCACAAAGAAAACAGACATGCAAGGCTCCTAGGGCCCTTGAGGGAGACTGAGGGTCTTCTAAAAGACCATCCGTTTGTCATCAGCCACACCATGTGTGTTCCCTCATCCTGCACAACCTGGGGTGCCACTGCATACAGAAGCTCTTGTTACTTTCCCAAAGCTCACCAGTACAGTGCAGCTCAGAAATTTATCATATTTATGCCCTTTTCTGACAACTCCAATAATTTGCATTACTGAGTCTCTCTGCTGGAAGAAAAAGTCCAGGCATCAAACACTAGAATATTGAACCGGATGATATGAGCGTCCCACTTAATACACATTTTCACAAGTCTTTTTTGCCAGGTGTTTACACACATACAAGCCAGAGTTGCAGACACAGTTACTTTTATGGCCCAAGTAATATTGAGAATGATTAGAGTCAAAAGGGGAAATAACCCCACAAATATAACTGTGGGGAGGAATACAAACTTGGAAGTCACCACACAACACTCCCCCACCCCCTCAACTGACCAGAAACAAAACAACAAAACCAACCAAACGACACCCCCACCCTACCACACTGCAGTCAGACACGTGATTTCATGTACTTCTGTTTTTAAAGGCAGTTGAAAGCTCTGGTGACTGCTGCCTTTCTAAACCTGTTCTGAGTGCATGTGAATATATGTCCAGGTGAAAAGCAAGCAAGAAAAATAGACATTCCTTTTAACTCATATTTCTGTAGATGAAGATCCAAAGCCTACATCGAGCTACCAAATTCTGAACAGCAGAACATATAGTAATGAAAGCAACCTACATTAATTATGAAGTTTTAAATTAACTACCAAAAAAAAAAGTTATGACAGTTAACACATCCTTGTGGGAAGTCTAGGTTAAATAAGAACTGTCAAAACCTTTAGCTGAAAGTACTGTAATCTTGCTCTGTACTTCTATATAAACAAAAGATATCAGGGCACAACTAATTATATTATTTATACCAACTTTAATACAACTTATTCCATACATAGAAGCACACAGTTCAGAACTATGCAGTCATACAAAAATTTATCTTAATTCATATATTTAGATTTTGTATTTTACATTTATAATTTTAGAAGTGATAGAGAATCAACTTCTTTTTGTATTCAATGGCTATTATTTCAATATGAGACCAAAGTCAGTTAAACAGTCATGGAAATTGTTTTAATCCCTTTTAATGTTACTTTACTTAAATGTTTTAATTGAAATACATATTGCACTGAAAATTAACAGACCTAGTAGAAAACGTCCCTATAACACACATAAAAAAAATACATCAGTTAAGTTGTTCCCTGCATGTGTAAAATTGGGAGATTTCCACCTAAGTATTTCCCCCAAGATTTTAAAACTCATGCATCTTAGCCCTTCATGCATATGGTGTATCTAGAGATACAAGAAGCTTTTCTTTTACTGAAAATTTGCTAATAATCGTTGAAATTAACTGAATCCACTGAAATGGAGAAAGTATCCTTTCCAGCCCCGTAAAAAGTGCTGTGCTTTCAAAAGCTTTAAGACTTGAATAGCCAAGGACCTTAATTAGATCAGATATCTTATATTCTTTACCACCTGGGCAACACTACTGCTACTCAATGTATGTATTCTAGTATGTTTTAGTACATTTCAAAAGCATTTCTAGTTAGAAAAAAGCTAAAAAATAGTATATTAATTAGCATTAAATACATATTATCTGCTTCATTAACTCATTGCCTTGAAGAACAAAGCCCAACAGCTCCAGAGCTGGCACTGCTCATGCAGTTAGATAAAAGAGAATGCCTGTCTTGGTTGCTTTCCTCTTGCAACAAATATGTCAAAAATAAGTATAAAAATGTGTTCTCTTGTTAACACAATGATTAAAACTTTTAATCTCCTCCAGATGTCAATTTAACAGACATTACCAATCAAGCACGGCTGCCACACCAAGCCAAAACACTGGTGTACAAGTTTAACAATACACATTTCCACAGTCCATGCCTAAGCACCACAAACTATTTTTAAAAGCCAGAACTTTTATCTGCACTGTACAATGCATCTCTCAAAACATTTTAAGGTTAAGGAAATGCCCCAATTTACACAATTATTTTTTTTTAATGGGCAAGATACTCACATATAAGTTAAACCCACAAAAGCATCAGCTCATAACAGTTAATATTTTACCTCATCACCTGAGAAAAATAAATAAATCATGTTATTGTGTGTCGAATTTTCACAGAGCCACTTGAAGCAATGGACATTTTGTTTTTACAGCGTGAAAGCAAAGCTCATTGCCATAGACAATGGGAATAACATCAGTAGTTTCCTGTTTTAGACATTCATCAGTATCCAAGATTTGTAACATGGAAGTCGAAGTGAAGTTCAGTTGCTTTCAGAAGATATTAAGGCAAATACACAGAGCAACCGCATCTCTGGACAATCCTCCTGCACAAAGGCAAACCCCTTGAATTAAGAGCAAGATTATCTACACCTCCTATGTCGCTAGGATGAGAAGTTCTAGGACAGAAACCACCCAAGAAGAGAGCACAATGAAAACATTCCTGTCACAGTAGACCTCTAGGACCCATGAAAATAAACATTTTAATCACCTTCGCAAATCAGCAGATTCATCTTCCACTCTGAGATCTGTCTGTACCATCTCCTGTTTCAGTTCTCCGATTTCTGAGGCAATTGTGTCAATGAGCTAGAAAGGGACAAAAATAGTATGACGTCAAGTGAGTGGAAGAGGCGTGGAAAAGAAGCCCAGGCAAGTTTAGACACCAGAGATTACAAACGTTTTTTTTTTTCCTCTCCAAAAAAAAAATCACATCCTATTTGGACTTCCTCTTCCCAAGGAAAAGCTAAGGCTTGGGGCCACTCCCAAGCGTTCTCAGAGGAAGGGTAACTCCTGTTTTGTGCCAGTACAAAACCTTGCAGGTTGGCTAGCTTTTAAAATTAGGTATATTAAATCTGTAGCCTCAACAGACTACAAAGCAGCTTGAAAGAACTAAATGATAATTTGTAGCATTTACTTTCTCAAACAAAAATAAAAAATACAATTAGAAAAGTTCCATCTGCAAGAGTTATTTCAGAAGGAACACTAAACCAGCATTACAATATTTTGGTGGCTGAAAAGTAACAAAGCAAGAAGGAAATGGATGGCTGCTTTTCACATTAGGTCTTGGACTGCACTTGAGTAGAACAACTTAATTAAAAGAGAACTGCCTCGTAACATTTCACCTCCGGTGGAACACAATCCTAGTTCTGGACACAAGAGCAACAACTCATTTTAACTTGGTTGAGATTAGCACTAGGGCTGTATCCTGAGAAACACAGCATTTGCTAGCCAGATGTCTGGGAAACATTTTGTGGAGTAGAAACTATGAAGTTTGCAAGGTATACTGTCTTGAACATTCTTTCCAGCAACTGCATCACGTTTGCTTGACACACTGTACCATGACAGTACCTAAATGCTGGCAGTGTTCTTGCTCTCCTGCCTGTGTGCAGTGATGCCACCTCCTCTACCACCACCCCCGCACATCAGAGCAAACAAACAAAAACCCTGGAGATGAAGTAAAAACAGTTTTCCCATCCAAGTTTGAACAGTCTTCATTGTCACCCGCAAGACATGACCCTGAGTCTCACTGGTGTTAGGTAGCTCAGTACAGCAGCTCTTTCAAAGAATTGCAAGCAACATTTTCCTATACTGTTTTACTGGAAGTTTTCCTCTCCCTCTGAAGTTCATAGCCTCCTTTGCTGTGCAGCACTATTCACTAATCAATTCAAAAGAAGTTTCAGTCTCCTGCTTATAATAAGCCAACTCCATTAAGTAATGATGAATTAACACACACTACACTCATATCCATAGGCTTCCTTCTGTCAAGGTCAGAGCTCCCAGCTATACTGTATGACCAGCATTACAGTTCAGAAAGATCTTCCACCTGCTGACCCTCAAACACCCCTTGAGTCACTGTGGCAAGATATGAGCAATGACTTCCTGACTATGAGAAAGAGCAGCAGAAGAAACATGTGTTGTCTTGATGGAGCAGCCTTGCACCTCGCTGCATGCTCAGCATACCCACCAAACAGCAGCTCCAAGAAAAGAGCCACCAAGTGCCCTGCTAGCCACAGGTAAAATTCATCCAGCCTCCACATTTGCTTTACACTGTGAACAAGACATGGGATGAGCTTCATCAGATGACCGTTGTGTTGTCAGATGCATCTGACAGCTGCTGTGGGCAGCAGTGTCAGACTAGAGGGAAGCTTTGACCCAGGTGCTCAGAGAGCAGTACCTGGCTGACTGCATCTTGCAGATCACACTGCATCGTTTTTCCTCTTTTTAAAGCCTCCACTGCCCTTGCATCATCCTCCTCCTTAATACTTTTTTTTTTTTTTTTTTAAATCCTCTGAAGTGCAATACAGCTGTAATTCTCACTGACCTGATGGAGGGGGAGTTCCATGCTATGGTGTGGTGCTCCTGAACAGGGAGGTTCCATTTCTCCACTCAGACTGGCTTAGCTGTTCCTTGAGCCCTGTTAGCTGATTCAGCTTGTAAAAAGGTTGGAAAGCTTTTTTTACTTTGTATTTTGATTAGATTTTTGCTGGCTTGATGACCTAAACCTAATCTCTTAGGGGGTCAGAAAAGCTCCAGAGCAGACACAAGGAGACAGAGGACAGCACCAGGCTGGGAGTACAACTGCCCTTTTCAGCAAGTCACTAGATCCCATTAGCTCTGCCAGTGAAATCATGCCCCGTTGCTCAGTCACCCTAGCAAATAGCCCAGAGTTTTAGGCTGTATGTGCTGAGCTTGGAATGTAGAGCCTATGACCTGGTTTAGGCACCCCAAACCAGAAAATAAGTGGATCGTCCACCCAAAACTCCGCAATCTGACCAGAACACCCCTGGAATTCAGGCCACTCAAGTCTTCCAGCTATATACTCAGTAGCAGAAAACATGCTTTTGGGCTGACACACACTAATGAAAAATAACTATCAGCCTCCCCAGGGAAAAAAATAAAATAAAATTGTGCAGCCCTATCATGCACTGTATTCAGAGCAGGCATGTACAAATTAGTCTAAGAAACAACTCCCAGGATATTTAAATCAAGTATTTTTCTTTTAAAAATAATACCTGATGTTATGACAAGCTATGCCAAGATTTCAAGTCAGCCATTAAAAGAATGAAAGATAAATACGTTTTTTACATCATATAGATTGCCATTTAGGTTTTAAACGGAAAGCAAGTGATCTATGGTAATTCTTTGGCTACAAACCCAAACTACAGCTGATGTACTTAGCCTTTTTTTAATTTTTTTTTTTTTTTACAGCAATCCTTCTGTACCTGTAGAGATCCACTAATTCAGTCAGATAGTCACCTAAGTTCTCTATAACAGAGAAGCTGACTCCAAGCGTAAGAAGTCAGAAAAATCCCATTTCTCATCCAAGCTGTGACTAAGCAGCAGAATGGCAGGATCAGCTGTTACGCCTAAATCTCTGATGAGCAATACATTACAGTGTCTAGCTGAAATAACCACTCTCAAACTATTCAATTAGTTTCAAACAGGAATGTGCCTTCTTAAAGTTAGTTCTAAATAACTAATAGCATTCCAAAACATTGACAATGGGTTCCTTCTTGTTGTTTGTATGAAGACATAAAAAACAAGTAAAAAAACCCTAATAAATATATATACAGAAAGAAATATACAATTTGCTATTTCTAAATAAGGAGCGTGACAACTGTATGGAGAAAGAAGAATACATCTGTGATGAACAAAATCCATTCCAGGTTTAATTACAGTTTATCAGTTACTTAAATTAGTATTTCCTCTTCCTGGATTAAAATCCTTTTTCATAACTGAAGGCACCTCATAGGGGAACACACAGCCATGGAGCTTTCTTTATAAAAAAAAAACAGATGTTCCAACGTCAAACCAGAAAAAAAAAAAGATAGTCAGTCAGTTTTAAGTATCTGCTACCTTTCCCCAGTCTTCATTCATTATTAGAGTTTGCTAAGTGCAATGAGGTAGTCAAACACAACCACACAAGTTGTTACTGCTAAGTAAAATACTGTCCTGGTTTGAGGTAAAACAAGCCAATTTTCTGTTCAGTAATTTTATTTTTTTAGCTGTGTCTCCTCTAACTAAAGCCTGAAAGTAGCAGCATATTGTACAGAAAACTGTTCACTTTCACAGTGATAAGACCTGAATATACCAAGGAATGGTATGCAGAGAGGCCCTTGTTTATACTTATTGCTAGAACAACCAAAGTCAGGTACCCATAGGGAGAAGCCGACAGGACAGGAGACCCAAAATTGACCAACTGGGATATTGCATCCCATCTGCATCATGCTCAGTATAAAAGCTGAGGGATCAAAGGGTCAACTGTCTTTCTTTGATGGCTGACGTCTGACAAGGACTCTGTCTGTTCATCTGCCTTTGACCACGATCCAAGCATTCCAGACTCCAGATCTGGAATCCAGCTCCTGTCAATCACTGCTGCTGATGTCTGCTGGTGATGTGATCACCATCCTGGAAGTATCATATAGTTTTCTATATACTGTATCTATTTCATTATTTTCTTCCTTTTTTTTTTGTTTTAATTTTAGTATTAATACTTCATTAAAGTAGTTCAGATCATTCTAAACTCAAATCTCCTTATCCTCTTACTTTCCCTTTCTTTTTGGGGAGAGGAAAGGCCATCTCTGTCAGTCTGGTTTTGGTAATTTTGGCTGAAACCACAACAGATTTTATTGGTGCCCAACGTGGGGCTCAACTGTGGTACAAGTAGAGCTCTGCTAGATTGCCTGAATAGTTTGAATTCCTGCTTGCTTAGAGATTAAAACAGACAGCTCACGTCATGTTGTTCCTACAAAATATTTTTTATGGTATTTTTAGAGAGCTTTGTGTGAAATTAATTGATGCAGTGGGTCTGGGTTTTTTTTTTTTTTTTTCCTCTCTCTCTCTCTCTCCAGATTGGTTTATTTTCGTTTTGTATTTGGATGTGGTGGCCTAGGTGTGCTTTATTGGTGTGAACTAGCTTTCAGTTATATGAGAAATTTTGGCTGAAAACATGGCAAATACACACTACTGATGCGAGTCTTACTTTGTCTCTCATGTTTTGTAGCTGCTTTACTGCTTTATCCCTCCTAGTTCTGCTGAAGTATATCAGTTCCTTAAAACAGCCCATAATTCCTTAGCATCTTCTGTTTGCCTTTTTTTTTTTTTTTTTTTACCCCTTTTCTATTCACATCT
>VXBJ01007649.1:260679-271195 GCA_013400055.1 Nycticryphes semicollaris | reverse complement strand
ACACCCTTATCATTCACACCTTTATGTACATATCTTGGCATACACCTCAGCACTTCCCTACCCTATATTTTCTGCCATCCATTAAGAAGCATTATGTTTCAACTTATCTCATTACTTACCTAACTTATCTTAAACTTATCTCCTTGTTCAAGTCTGCAAATACTGAATTGGCAGCTGAATGCATGTTGGTGGATGAGAAGTTCAACACAAATCAGTATGTGTGCTGGCAGCACAGAAAACCAATGGGCTTTCTGGGCTGTATCAAAAGAAGCATAGCCAGCAGGTTAAGAGAGGTGATTCTGTCCCTCTACTCTGCCCTCATGAGACTCCACTTGGAGTACTGTGTCCAGCTCTGGAGTCCTCAGGTCCAGAGGAGGGCCATAAAGATGATCAGAGGGCTGGAGCACCTCTTCTACAAGGAAAGGCTGAAAGCCTGAGTTGGGTTGTTCAGCTTGGAGAAAAGAAGGCTCTGGGGAGATCTTATAGTGGCCTTCCAGTACCTAAAGGGGGCTACAGGAGAGATGGGGAGGGACTCTTTATCAGGGAGTGGAATGAGGGGGTAACAGTTTTAAACTTAAAGAGGGTAGATTTAGATTAGATTTTAGGACAAAATTCTTTAGTGCGAGGGTGGTGAGACACCAGAACCCAGGGAAAGTTGTGGATGCCTCATCCCTGGAAGCATTCAAGGCCAGGCTGGACCGAGCTTTGAGCAATCTAGTCTAGTGGGAGGTATCCCTGCCCACGGCAAGGGGGGTAGGAACTAGATGATCTTTAAAGTCCCTTCCAATCCAAACCACTTCACAATTCTAGGATTCTATGAGTACAGTAGAATTTATTCTCTATTGTGAGCTTTCCAGTGTCTTCAGATCTCCTAACCTCCCAACTGCTGCAATAAAGTAGCATGCAGCCTCTCTGCTGCTGTTAAAACCTTTCCAAAATTGCACCTGAACATAACTGAGAGTTGAGTTATTGTTTGAACTAACCAGATTACAGCCTTTTCTCTTTTCCCACCAGATAGTCACAATGGCTCTAACATCATCTGCAGCCACATCAGGAACAGAATTGCCACAGGTGCTTCATCCTAAAGTAAGGACTGAAAAATAAGCTTTTCTAATGGATGAAGCAAGGCTCCATTTTTAGTTTTAAATTGCAGTGTTCCCTGAAGATGCTTCCTATTCACTGTGAGAACATGAAGCTTTTCAAGCATAAAGTAGTCATGAATGTGAAATTTAGTCAGATGTAAATATAGTAGGGCTTCCTGTCACAGTTTGCCTGGAGCCATCTCAGAAAGAGGGCACCACTATTCAGCTACCAGCACACAACACGGGTCAGGGCCCTGGAGTCTCCTTATAGATGGCAACTAATTCACAGTGATCTGCAGCTATATTTTACCATTTAAAATATGAACTTACAATGGAAATCATCTGAAGCTTAATGTATTAAGCACTGTTCGAGGATTTAATCTTGTAACAAAAACAGGGGCAAGAGCTCTGCTACATACAATATTGTTTAAGGTCACTAGAGCAGACTTTTCATTGAATTAGCTATCTAAGTCTGCTCCAGGGCTACATGCACTGGTCACCCTGTCTGATACTCTTCTGTAGGGCCTGATGCGGGGATCACAAGAGTACGGGGAGAGCGTGAAACCAGAGGAATTGCTCCCAGTGCCTTCAGACACATGAAGTATGTTAAAACCTAGGGCAAATCACACAGGGATCTTGAAGACAGTCAGTCTCACAGTAATCAAGCCGGAACTGACGATCTATTTGTTTTCAATGGATTATCAAATTGCTGAAAGGTATGTCAGCTCCGCCTCGCAACAGAAGCGCCTCAACAGTCTTCCTTCAAATGTCAGCTGTTTCCTTAAGATTCAAGCCGAGTAGGAGATAGACTGCTTGGCAATCTCCTGGCTTCATCAAAGAAATCAACCATCCACACAGACAAGCTGATGAGGAAGAAGGGGAGGCCAAGTTAATGCTCCACCCATCCCTCCAAGCCTACCAGGTATTTGATTTGCCCAGCCCTGGAGGGAGGGAGCCAGGATGCAGGCTGGGCACAGGACATTAGGTAGATGCTGATTGCACATCCCACCCAGGTGGCAAGAGCTAGTGGATATGTCCAAACATCTCATAAGAGCTGTGAAGGATGGCAAGGGGTAGATTTTGGCAGCTGGTTGGAGGTATGGAGGCACCAGCTATCACAAGAAGCAGCATGGGAAGCATGTGCTCCTGATTCAAAGATAGAAAGGGCAATGGCAGCTGCTTTCCAATCATGAGGTGCCACCACCACAGCCCAGATCTCCTGGAGCTTTACCATTTAGGCATTCTTGCAATTAACTGACACACACTGTTACAACAACACCTGACAAATATTTTTCTATCAAATAACATAAGATGCGCTCATGATTGTATGACAGTTTCTGGAGTATTTAGGATCAATTAAACTCCTGGTTATTGTACAGCCTATGTGATGTTTGCATGAATAGCATTATACAAGATGAGCTGTTAATAGTATGTTTCTATAAAATGCAGGAAGGATCCTGGGTGTGTGTTATTATTAGATCTGAGAAAACGAGCAGCTGCTGAAGGCTGCCATCTTCTTAGTGGAAAGGTCAGAATATTTGAATTCTTCAACCAGATTTCTCTATTGACAAAGAGTGTGATTCCTATTTTGCTGAAAATAATGGGAAAACTCACCCATGGGTTTCAACAGGCTTGAAATCAAGACCACAAGAGGCAGTTTCCAAAGGAAAATACAACTGAAGTGGACAGATATATTTGTCAGATGCCCCTGTTAATGTAAAACAACATACATGAGCCCCAAGGCTTAAAAAGTAATCTGAAGAAGTCTGAGGCAGATTATTTAGGACTCTGAAATAGGTATTACACTGCTATGCTACAGAAACAAGAGGCTTACATAAAAATAAATGTATTTGAAAGTATGACATCTTCTCGGGTAGCAAATTATTTAACAGTAAAAAAAATCCCAAATGAAAAGCAGACCTTATATAACATGATAAATAGCCATCTGATAAAGCATGGCTCTGTAAGTTATGAAGAAGCTAGAACGCAACCACTGCAAACCCAAATAATGATTCAGAAAGCATGCATTCACATAGAAGCCCAGTACAGTATTCCCTAACCAAACCTATCCAAAACATTAGATCGCCACAAGTATTCATGTGCTAACTGTTTACATTCCTAAAATCCACGGACAAAATAATGGAATACAAACATCTTAAACCACAACGTTTCCTTTCATATTGTATCATGCTATGCTTATTGTCAACTGATTCTCTGTTCAGCGAGATTGATCTCAGCTTTTAGAAGTTGGCATGGGTGACAGTGTAATCCCTACATACAAACCACAAACAGAACTTGCCTCAGCTCCCCAGCACACTCTCACCAGAACACACATATTCCGTTTTTTATGGTTTACATCTTTCAGGGTGTCATATAAGCAACAACAACAACAAAAAAACCCCACAGCAACTATGTTCACTAGAAGCAATACACTCTCAAGGAGCTACAGTCTCCTTTCTGAAGCTGCTCTGTCTACACACACATCACTGCTGTGCATCAAGGAGAGCACAAGCCCAGGACCAGACAGAGACCACTGCCCCTCTCAGAAGCGCAGCATAGCTATAGGTTGTCTTATTCATTCAGCTCATGAAGAGTTTCTCAGTCCCAAGAGGAAGACAGATAGCTTTGACTTGATGTCTGCTTCAGGACAGTTTTAGAAAAATCATTCATCCATCACTGCATGGCAACCGAATTCCTGGCTTTTGTGCTGAAACATAAATAAGCTTGTACAGAGAATTAAATGAAACTTCCATCTTACTGAGAGCACATTGGAAGAGTCAGCCAAGGTGACCACTGCAGAATGTTTCCAAGCCCTGAGATTTACAACAGCTAAAAAGGAAAAGGTGAGGTCAGTGCTTGTAATACGGCAAGGGAACACAGGCTGAAGACAGCAAGGATCAGTTTTGGAGTGGACAAATGAGCCTCAGCACTTACTACTCCCCCTTCCTGCCAGCATCTCATTTTTCATTCTTTCCAAAGACCTGCATCCTCTTTGGCATCACATCCTTTTCCTTCCTGTTTTGATAAGCAGACCATAGCAACCCTCAAAAAGCACCCTGTGTGACGAGGTGGCAAAGAGCCAGAGGCGAGCCAAACTGGGAATGCTATTTCTGGACTTATCCAAATGTCTGAATACAATTAAATATTTTGATACGTGGCTGCAATTTCTGGTTATTTTGCACAGCAAGCTATGAATTCTCAAGACCACTAACATTATGTAGTGTCCTATTCATCAGTAAGCAATGGAGTTTTACCCGATGTTTGATTCAGGGACAGAAAAGCTTTAGTGGTGTAAAACATCTGATGCCAGTTCAATAAAAGCTGGAACATTGTGATGAGAAGAAAAACAGTTCAGTAAAAAGGATGCTTGTCAGAAACATATATTCAGTTCCTTGCTGTATCACAGGCTCCCTCTGTAACTATTGGCAAGTTATTCAGCCCCCAAATTATGCAGCCCTAACTCCATCTTTGCTTCATTTTCACCACTTGCTGGCTTTGAGTATTCATCAATTGCAAGGTATAAAGACTACAGGGAATTTAGCCTATTAAAATACAGACCTTTGAACCTTTGCTCTTCATAAAATGGGGACAATATCATTTTCCTTGCACACTAACAGTCAAATGAATGAACATGGGAAAATTAAGAAATGCTCAGCAGCTTCAGCAATGGGAACTATTTAATAACCAGAAAGAAATGCTGGAATTTCCCACTGGTACTTGTCAATTAGTTTTCTCATAAATGTCACCGAGAACAGTAAAATACTCTTTACGAGGATATAGGTGCCCCGAGAAAATGCATGCCAGCATGCTAAAGGTTTCTTGGGCAACTAAAGCAGCAAGCACAACGTGAGAGCCATATGCAGAAGTACACTATACGCAGCCTGTGCATCTGGGAGACCACTCTAAATTAAAGGTCAGCATGGATAAAAGGCTGTATCTTAAATTTTACAAGGTGGGGAGAAGGAGGAGAAAGAGCAGGAATTTCACTGTACACACAGGTGCACACACAGACTACACTATACACAGGCTAGATACACTGCCTGCCTGCAGTTACCAATTCAACACTGTAGGTTCAGAACAGTGGTCCAACAGTACAACTTCCCAGGTCTGCATCAGTAGTTTTCAGGCATCTTTTACTCCTGCTGTTCTTCAAGCCATTCTCCTCACAGGCTGTCCTTTGGACAATTTAGGACAGTCTTAGTTTCTTAATTGACAACCTTTAAGAGTCTAGTGTCTTGAAATTTCTCAGGCATTCCCAATAATTTTGAATAATTACAACTATGACATCACAAACAGAAGGTGCACTAAATAGATATTCCAGCATCTGTTTTCCACAGAAGTATTACTTACACAAGAAGATGATAAAAGGACTGCAAAAAGTGACATGGGCACTTGCTTACAGTTCCACTGACATCATGATTCCTTCAACACATGTGTAAGTGATAACCTAGAAATAGTTCTTAGAATCTCAGAATGATATGGGGTTGGAAGGGACCTCTGTAGATCATCTAGTCCAACCCCCCAGCAAAAGCAGGTCCACAGGAACGTGTCCAGGTGGATCTTGAATGTCTCCAGAGACAGAGACGCCACCATTTCTCTGGGCAGCCTGTTCCAGGGTTCTGCCACCCTCACAAGAAAGAGGTTCCTCCTCATGTTTAGATGCAACTTCTTATGTTTAAGTTTGTGCTCGTTACCTCTTGTCCTGTCACTGGGCACCACTGAAAAAAAGACTGGCCCCTTCCTTTTGACGCCCATCCTTTAAGTATTTATAGGCATTGATCAGACCCCCCCTCAGTCTTCCGTTCTCCAGACTAAAAAGAGCCAAGTCCCTCAGCCTTTATCATAGAATTATACAACGGTTAGAGTTGGAAGGGACTTTAAAGATCATCAAGTTCCAACCGCCCTGGGTGCCATGGGCAGGGACACCTCCCACTGGACCAGGTCACTCAAAACACAATCCAGCCTGGCCTTAAGCACTATCAGAGATGGAGTGCTACATCACTTCCTCATGAGAGGGATGCTCCAGGCCCCAATCATCTTTGTGGTCCTCTGTTGTACCCTCTCCAGCAGTTTCCCATCCTTCTTGAACTGGGAAGCCCAGGACTGGACACAGTACTCCAGATGGGGGAAGTGAGGCAATGTCCATTCTCCCTATATGGTTGTAGGCTGCCAAACAAGGCTGATATTTGTGCTTATGAGATATGAAACATAACACAAGTGTGTTGCGAAACTGAGAAGCAGTTCCTGTCCCTGAAGACCCTGTTTATTGCTGACCACGTGAAGCTCTGGGTAAGACAAAGAGGAAACTACGCTGTCCCTGTGGCGCCAATCATTCATTTCCCAAAGACTGGCCTGGTAGGATTGCCTTAAGGTAAATAAAACACACAACACACATGAAACAAATACTTCACCGTGTATGTGTGTCACTACAACAGTGTTATGAAGCCGCTGACACAGGAACTGGTCCTACATGCTGCACTAGTGGTCAATATTGCTCTCTCTTCCCTGCCAACATCAGCTACCACTTGTTTGGGTCCCCTTTACCTGTAACCTATTGCAAGGGTATTTGTCATCTGCTAGAACACCCACCCAGGCATTAAGGTCAGATTCCACACAGTAGCAGAACAGCATTTCTGTGCCAGAGGAACAGAGAAAAGGGAAACTCCATCACCTGAAATGTGTGGTACGGGACCTGCAAGGAGACCACAGCATGGCAGAAGCAGAGAGGCAGGAGCCAGGAGCAGTCAGTAAAGAGGCAGCTGCTTGCCATTAATTAGAGCTTTGGCTGTTCAATCACATTTGCTGCAGTACTAGAAAAAGAAAAGCAAAGTGTGTGCTTTTTCTTAATATGAGCTGAGATGGCAGCAAGTATCAGCATCTTTCACTGGAAGAAGCTACAGCAAGTGATGAATATTGTAAGGGAAGTGATCAAGGTAAGTTAATTCAGTGCTCAGAAGCACCTGTAGGTTTTGATTGCTCCTTAGAGCAAAGCCTTGCCCAGCAAGACAGCCACTACCCTGGCATTATATAAACAGCAAGATTCTAGCAAATAACAGACAAGTTCAACTCTGTTGTATTTAACCCTGATACCAAGCTGCTCTATGTGACAGTTTACTTTCTTCCTCGCATCAGAGCAATACACACATCTTCCTGGCCAGTGGTAGGACACCACAGTTTGAAACTTTCAATACATTGTTGCTGCCTGGACATTATTCTCAATGTTCTGTTCTTGGTGTTTTCAGCTATATACAGTGTTTGCAGCTGTACTCACAAGGTGCACATGAAGCTTTGTTAACTACATTTCAGATCAACTAATCTTTTTTTTTTTTTTCCTGGAGGAAAATGTTAATTACAGCCTTTTCTACAATTAACTTCAGCACTGCCTCCAGACCTCCTCCATTATACATAATTAAAACACAGTTAAAGGGATTCAGTCATCTTTTGAAAACTGTACTGATAACTCCTACTACGCCTCTGCTTTTTGTGATGCCAGTCTGAAAGGTGATAGTTCTTCAGAGTCTGTCCGCTGCATAAAGTCTCTCTCTGTCATATAAAAAGACCAAAGCACATTCCCACGTTCCCCTAAAAAGCATTAAGCTCGCTGCAGTCCCAAAAGCCACTAACTGACCCCCCTAAGCATTAACAAACCTCACAAAGAGCACAAGGCAGACGAGAGGACATGGTGACCCGTGCTCACTTCTGCAGTGTGATTGTTCATGTCTGAGCTACGCTACTACTGCTGAGCAAATCTGGGACCAATCACGCAAGTTAACTCTGCAGGAAACACTGTGAAAGAGCAAAATTAAGTCATCAAGTTTAGTTATATATAATTTCTGTCAAGGATTATGTAGAAGTGAAGATTATCACAGAAGATGCACAAAACCTAATAAAAGTAGGCAACCACCCTTTCTCATGTAGTTCTCAAGGATCCATTTCCAGCTGTAACGAGGTTAGCAGGACAAAAATCAGATATTCATGCCCAGGGAAAAATGCATTTCTGAAGAGTTCCAGTTAGTATTTGAAGGCACTTCAACTGAGGGCTCTACTTTCCTGCAGGTCTGAGCCCCACCTCAAGTCTGGAGAGGCCTCCATCCATGTCTGTACTCCCAGGTGTTTCCCAGGGGCATTAGTGTAGTGTATGGTGCCTTCCCAGCCCACTGCCAAGCATCATGCATCCATTCCATCATGGAATGGAACTAGGGGAAAGGGGGAAAGAGACAGAAGGGCTCTCACCGAAAACATATTTCTCACTGGAATGTGCTGTATTAGATGTGTTGTAAACTACATGACATCTCAAAAGAGCCCCCAGAACAAAGAAACACTAAATAGAACTAATTTGAATTATTTCTATTTTCTCTCTATAAGAGCAAGTCCATGCCAGAACAGAACTACTGCCTCTCAGTGCCTGCATCATCAGCAAGGTGGGCTGAGTATCTTAAGGGAGGAAGCATTAGACTCCTTTAAAGTATGTAGGCACCTGAAGACACAGTCATCTGCCTTGCTGGATTTTTGAGAGGAGGGCAGTGAGCTCAGCACCAGCTTCTCGTTCATTTCAAACAAGGTGCACTTAGGCTTTTAAAAAACAAAAAACAAAAAAAAAAAAACCAAAACCCACAAACAAAGCAAAACCACTGAAATACAAGAAGGACAAAATATACATTGAGAATACAAATATAGTATTTTTGTGTTTAGATTACACACAAATTAGGAGCCCCTGCCAATTTTTCCCTAAAATAGGCAAGAAAACAAAACAGTTTTTCATTTCAATAATGGAAATCATACACCTGAACCACAACTTTAAACTACACAAATCCAGTTGAAGAAAGCTGTAGTAATTTATGCCTAGGCATAATGAAGCTTATGTTCTCAGTATTAAAAGCAAAGAAAGTCACAAGCTGCTTTACAAATATTCTATTCAGCATAGAGGAAAACAACATACACATGAAAAAATGAGCATCAATCTAATAACAAATACCACCAGTAAAAACAGATGCCCAGTGTAGTGCTTCCTATTTTACAGAAAAGGCTTGCTAGATATCACAGGTTATACTGCACATTCTGCAGCACTTGTTTCACATAAAACCATGTTTTGTATAAATATCCCATTTACCTTAAAAAAACTTTGTCTTTTATCCAGACAACGGGCTTTCATTGTCAAAGACGACATCTTCCCCAGGAAGACTCCACTGTATGCCTTGAACTCCTAAAAGTAGAAACATTTTTTTAACGGTTAGTCCAGTCTGTAGGAAATTCCTTTCTAAGCCACAGAAACAGTCACAACAAGCCTTCTGCCAAACCCCTTTCCGTCAACAACATGGTGCCGTTTATTTCCTAGCAGAGTCCTCACATATGCCTTTGGTCTATTATTTTTCCATAAATTGCTTCAAAAAGACAGTGCTACTTGGAGTTCTGTGTTTCTCTCTTCTCTTCACAGCTGATCTGAGTAGATTTTAATGTGGTCATTAAAGAGGAATGCTAAAACATAGCATTTGCTTTGTTTGTTTGCGTGACCTCAGCATGAAGTACAAATAGAACAAAATGTTATATGTCACTACAACCCACTCAAATATTACAGTATTAATGGGGCTGACAAGGAGGGGGGTGAGAGAAATATAAAAGTCACCCACAGGGGAAAAAACCACATTACCATGAATGTAAAAAAAACAACCATCCCACAAAAATAACAGCAAAAAACAACACACACAAAAAGTCACCAAAACAAACACACACAACACTGTCACCCCCCAAACATCCCTTGGAAAAAAAGTTTGCATGAAGTTCCTAAAATGCAATTAAGTCTTCCGAGAGTCATGTCCAACTGAGAAACTGAAGATGCAGTTTGCAAGAAACTGCATTTTCCACTATCAGGTAAATGGAATGGCTAGTTTAACATGCAGAATAATATAATGACACATGATTAGAACATGTGAACATAAGAAGAAATATGGGGGTGACATTTAGCTGGTTAGTCGAGTTCCTCTAAAGTCACAACCAATTCAAGCCAGTAACTTGTGAACAAACTTCTGAACTAAACAGGAATCAAGTTGCTTGGCTAAAATGTCTTTCTAGGATTTTTAGCAGCGAGTTCATAATTGCATTTGAGTAGCCTAACTCTTCTCTTCACTCACACATTTACCATCCAGATAGCAGGTAGTTAGTTATGCTGGAAGTTTCAGTTACCTGAATGGCAAATATTGCAGGTGTAAAACATTATAGACTAAGAGATTTTTTATTTGAAACAAGCAGAAATTAAAATATAGATGGCAGAGAGCAGCAGCAAAAAACAATTTTAGTAGCATGGCTGCAGATGGAGCTTGAGCATAACAAGCTGCATTCTCAGCTGGGACAGAGAATGCAGAGACTTAAAACCCCCCGATTTGACACACCTACATGCGCACACACCCCCCAGGCTACTGCTTCCCTCTAATGCATTA